>CAIGRO010153189.1:0-11798 GCA_903798355.1 Fraxinus baroniana | reverse complement strand
AAAAAAAAAAAAAAATTGTTGAAACTTATAAAATTAAGATTTACTCCTTGTTCAATTTCTCACAAGTCGCAGAAAAAAGCTTCATAAATTTTAATGGCATCTAGATCTAGATGGCCATGCCCTAACAGTTGCTAATTGGTGGACCATTTATTTTGGATAAGAATTCGAGATTTTTTCTTCACGTGAAGAATATCGAGAAAAAGACCATAATACTTTCTTTACTTTGGTTCAACCCTATCAATAATCATATAAATCTGTTCAGATAACAGTAGAATCATTTGACTAGCTACTCTCGTAGAGAATTTTATTGTTTGAATCTAGTCGTTGCTTCTTCAAGAGAAAAATAAATAAATAAATTGCAATACCCCTGAATCTCCTACATCCACGTTGTTGGAAAATTTTTCAAATAAAAAGTGATGTTGGAAAGTTTAAGGGCTCAAAATAAGCTTACAAGAAGTTTGGGTCTTAAGAGCGCAAAATTTGAAAGTGACTAAAATGTTAGTTTGAAATAAACATGTTTGACAACCATTAGAACAAAACTCTTTTTTTCTTAAATTCATTTTCAACCACATATTCTCGCAATATAATATTTTGCAAGTAAATTCAAAATTTCTTGCTACTTTTTCGAGGGCACAATATTTATGAAGTGCACAAAAGAGTTACTCATTCAGTCCGATAAAATAGTTTTTTTTTTTTTTTATTTGTCTTGTACTATATGTCATTTTTCTCGTTGAGAGTAAGTTGATTTCTTAATTTTCAAATTTATCCCATTTAGTATGTCTAGTTATCAATAAATATGAAATACTCATGTTTAAAACCATTATTCATTGTAGAAGTATATTAAAAAAATAAATAAATAAAACTTATTGTTGCAACTACACTAATTACATTTTTTTTTTAATCTTGGATAAGAGGAAGTATAATTTACATAGTTTAAAAATAGTATTTAGAAATTAAAAATATATTATAAAATTCTTTTTGTTGTTGCTATTTTGTTGTACGCTTTAATCAAATGGATCAAAATCTATTGTGAATAGATCAGGTGAAAAAAATCAGCCTAATAGCTCAAAGTTGGATAATTGATGCAAAACATCCTTCTCCTTTGCATGTTCTGCACAAATCATCTCTATTATTCAATTTTAACATTTTCACCCTCAAATCTATCAAAAGAAAGCAAATGGTGTCTGTTGACTCCTTTTTTGTAATGGTCACGTGAACAGTAGATGTCGCGTCCACGCAAGCAAATTGCAACACGTTTTGACTAGAGATTTGGACGAAAAAGGATAGCGTTTATGGACGTGAGATATACTCTACCACTCAAGATAAAAATATTCGAGTATCGACAATATGATCAAAGGTAATTGCATATTTAACTAAAAATCATTAACAACTCAATCAATGTGAAAATAATCTAAACTCAAGCAAATAAATAAAAAATCGAAGTGGTTTGAAGTGTGAAGAGTTGCATTAGATTCAAATGTTTCAAAAATTGCTTATTTATAGAGTTTTGACCGAAGTGGTTGTCGTTGAATAAGAACCATATGGCTTCATCTCCCAGGTCAAAATCTCATATCACTCAGTCTGCTTTACATTTAATACGTTGACAACGAATCAGCCACCATATACCTGAGCTGACAATCCTGATATTAATTATTATAAACGTTATATCAATCATTCTTAAAGATTGCATGCAGATCATCCAAAAGACAGTAAGAGCTTTAGCCAAATGGAGCTTCGTACTTGTGGTCTTTGGTGTCAAGAGCTTCGAGACGAGAGCTTCGGCTTCTTCTTTGACTTCTTATATTGTGATTTAGCTTCAAAGCTTCAGCTACTTAGATAGTGTTTCAACTCATGGATTCAGCCATTTGCCTACGTTTTGGCTTCATGGCTTCGGCCACTTACACAGTGCTTAGATTTTGAGGTGTGGACTTCTTATTTTGAGAAGTAATATTCTGATGTGGCATGTCCTTTGCTTGACTTGATGGTTCCACATGCTATTATACTTTCATGGAAAGCCTTTAATTTTTATAGAAGACTAATTTGAATATTGAGTTGTTCTACAGAGGCTAAAATGATGATTTAGTTTAGCTGAAATCTGATGCAGAGACGAAGCTCTGAAGTGCTAAAGTAATTCTTTAAGTTGCTGAAATATGATGTTTATGTTGAATTAAAGACTAAGCATTTTTCAGGGTCATCTTCGTAGAATTGAATGTAGCTCATTTTTTTTACGATCCCTTCAGAACGACTCACGTTTCCCTGCATGGTGAATGCTTCATCCATACAGAGACTTCACCCACGTTGTTTAGCTTCATCCATGGGAGGGAATTTTCACGATAGCCTAACTAAAGACGTGATTTAGATAACATGCCTGCTTACAAATCGTAGGTGATAAATACCTCTTTATATAAGGGAAAAAAATCATATCTCGGCTATTAAGCATGCAACAAAGCAATTTCCAGACATTAAGTTTCAAAATTCAAAAGTCAGGTTTCTATTTTAATTTTAAATAATATTATTATCAAATTAAATTATCTGCCCATAGCCATCCACCCCACCAAACAATCGCCTCCATCCACCTTCGGCATCCAACATCTACTACATCAACGACTTCTTCAACTACGAATGAACATCGTCAACAATTGATCATTTTCTTCATTCATGACTCAGTGGATATAATTTAAAATTGGAAATTGGAAAACAGCTCCTTGTGTAAGAAATCTCGTTCATTGAATTTTTAACCTATTTGGATAACTGAGGTCAGAGAGATCAATGGCATGTGACCAGATCTCTTAAATCCGTGACATGTGCCTGAGCCATTGGTTTGTGGCCAAATTTCTTGAATTGGTGACCTGTGATTTAAGCACTTAACATATGACATGACCCGATTCAATGGCCGATGAACAAATCTCTTGGGTCTGTGACTTGTAACATGAGTCATATTACATGTGACCATGACTAATCCAATGGCAAGTGAACAAATTTCTTGGATTCGTAACCACGACCTATGAATTTTAACATGTGACTCGTAAATTTTAATAGGTCACGTATTTATGAGAATTGGTCACGAAAACTTAATCGAGTGTGAACAACCCCAACACAGCACCACAGCCACACCAAAACCACCATTACCACTAGTTTTTCTCAATCCAAAAGCAGACTACCAATTTCGAGTCTTCTTCAAACACAAGAACACAAAACAAGAAGATTTTCTCAAACCACCCAAGCCACTACCACCACCTAAAACCAACAATTACCACCACCACTACCTTTATCACAAATTACAGACCATAACCACACTGAATTATGACCAATTATATGCATCCACAACAGAAGACAAATATCTACATCCGAAAAGCACTCATTCATAACAATGAGCGCTTAATCATCGAAAAGCATTGAGCTGACGAACTGGCCATTGTGCTGCCGCATGTAGTGGTGATTGAGCTTCATTGGATCAGAGCACTGTCGGGTTCACACAAATGAAGAGAGACCAGCAATCGATGAGAAGAGAAATATAATGGGTAGAGAGTGTGTGAACGAGTGAGAGATGAAAGAGAGTCATTTTGATTGAATACTTTGTTTTTGCTCAATTAAATTTCATACCGATTTAAGAATAGCATACTTTAAACACCTGCTTTGGTGTAATTTCCACTTTATATAAACAGACAATCATATACATGCAGATGTCTTTTATATAAAAAGACAAGCACACACATAAAGACATCTTTTATAGAATACACTTCTTAAAGGTTATAAATTACTAAAATAAGATAAGGATATAAATATATTACACAAATGATCTCCTAGCCATAGTGTACAAGAGTTATATTGCTCACCGACTGATGTGAAATTGCCACGTAAACATGTCTAATCTTTTTTATTTTGAAAAGTCAAAGAAATAATGCTTGAACGCTGATATGTCAACGCCATACCAACAAAGGAAAATTGAGTATGTGGAACTACTGGATCAATTTCGCTTTTCTGCGATATGTGGACGCAATAACGGATACGTCAACGCCATATCAACAAGGGGTACTTTTTAGTTAGCCATGTGATCACCCATTTTTCACGCAAGCCCAAGTTATTTTCCATTCATCACAATATCTTTTTAATGATTAAAAGACAAAAGTACCCTTAAATATGCTATACAATTACATAAATATGGTTTTGTTTAAAAAACAATTAGACCCTTTCAGTTACAAAGTAAAAAATCAGATACTTCTCACTTAAAATTTCAAAATCAAGTAACTTTCAGTGATAAAAATTCGATCATTTTCATCTGTTTCAATCTCAAAATTTCATAAATTTATCAAACGCTCAATGAGAAAATATTGTTAATAGTCATCACTTCAAATCGGTAAATATATTTATGAATATTTAATTTCGTTTTCGTTAAATTAGTATATTGTTGAATCGTTAAATCACATATCTACATAAGTAGATAAATTTTTATATTTCTTAAACCGATCTATAATTGTTTTTAGCAAAGACGAGAGAAATAATTCATCTACACATAAATTCTTTCAAACAGATTCATGGTCGTCCATTAAAAGATTGGCCCAGCCATTTGGGCACGAAGAACAATTGGCCTAGCCTTCTAGTCCAGCTGTTAGCAGGCAACTTGGCCCAACCAGCCTAGACCTTTTTTGTCATTATCTATTTTTTTAAAAAAAGATTATGTTTCGTAATGCAGATATGAAATCAGCTGCAGTCCCAATTTGTTATTTTTGTGAATTTGAAATGAATGAAAATGATCGATAGATATGGACATGGACGAGTGAAAGATGTGGTGCTGTTGAAATTGTGATAACATAGAATATATCATATGAAGAAATGTACAATTATTTACTTAAGATCGATCCCTTCCAATATGATATGGAATTGGAATTTTTATTCAATGATCATACATGCATTTCAATTCCCCTATAAAGGCTACTTCTGAAACTGAAATGAATGTTCTAATTGAATTGAATTAAAATTGCACAACTTCTGTTTACGTAACTTTAGTGAGAAAGAATGTCTCATAGAGTAAACATAAAGATTTTTATGAAAGAGATTGCAATGTGAATTATTATTTGGGACACAATGGAGATAGCTCGTAAGGATGATGTGGTTATTCTCGAGACAGTTGTTTTTCACTATGATATCACTGTTACGCACATAATTCTCTCAATAGTTCAAGATAACGAAAATGAAAATGAATTTACAAATAAGAATTTGATTGCTTTATTTCGTTAGAGACATGAGTGGAGTGAGAACTTACAGGTTGGACCGAGTGCAGGATCCTCTAATTGTTCGCTTATGGTTCCCGATGATGAAAATTTGCATGTCGAGCAACTATGTGGAACAAAGATAAATTTTGAGGAAATTGTGCACATGATTACATTGAAATACAACTTTGAGTTTAAAGTGAATAAATCAAACAAATTGACGAAAACAATTGTCTGAGTTGACGACAATTGCCGTTAGCGTTTGTGAGCGACGAAGGACACAAATGACTTCTTTATAGTTCGCAAGTATGTATGGGAACATACTTGCGAAGTAGGTATTCTCGAAATGATCTAGGAAAGCTCAAACATGATTTATTGGTCTATAGATAATGCTCAAGTTGCAGGAACCACAGATAATTTGCAGACTTTCAAACATCATTAACAACATTCGTCGAAAGTATGGAGTGGTCATGAGCTAACAAAGAGTCTGGAAGGCCAGATAATAATCGTTGGAGGATGTAATGGATTTGCATGATGAGAGTTATGTTAAATTGGTCAGGTATTGCCATATCATAGGGATAACTAATCATTGCTCTACATTTTTTATTGAGACGGAGGGCGAGAATCGCTTCAAGTATTTTTACATAGCTCTTGGACAATACATTCTAAAGTTTCAAAATGCGAGGCGACCCCTAATTTTAGTTGATGGTACAATCTTGAAAGCTAGATATGAAAGCAAGTTGATTATTGCTATATGTCAAGATCTCAATATCCAAGTTTATTCTCTTATATTCGGAATAGTCGATATCAAGAATAGTCTATCGATGTGTTGGTTCTTCACAAATAAAAGAAAGTAATTGGGGAGGTAGATAACCTTACCTTTACAACTGATCGGAAACAATCTATAATAACTGATATCGCTGAGATTTTTCTCAAGGCACATCATAAGTATTATATGTACCATATACAAGGCAATTTGAAAACTAAGTTCATGGTCGAAATAGAAAGTAAATCACATTTTGCATAGGACAAATATGGGATCGAACACTAGCACGATCACATTTTCGAGATTTAGATACAATGCGATGACGTCAAACAATGCGGAGTCGCTCAATGCATTATTCAAGAAGGATCAAAAGTTATCAATGCTCACATTGATTGAATACATTTATAAGAAGCTCTAGCCGTGGTTTCATTATCGACGTGTGAAATCACAGAGTTGCACAAGTGTGCTAACCCCAGCCAGGAAGATCAGCTCTTCAAGATCCTAGAGGTATCGAAAAAGGTACGTGTGGAACCACTGGATCAGTTGTACTTCTCTGTGATATGTGGACGTAATATCACATACATCATGGACTTGACTAATGACACCTGCACTTGTAGACGATTTCAGTTGGAGAGTTTTTAATGTGAACATGTAGTCACAATGGCTATGCATAGATGCTTTGCATTGGAAACCTTATACTCTCCTTATTAAACGACTAATCTTTGGAAAGCAGCCCATGCCGAGACTATATTTCCTCTACCAAATGAAGCTTAGTGGGAAATCTTCGACCATATTCTCATAGATATAGACGTACGTCTAGAATACCATCTACCAGAGAGTTTTTCCGACCACATAGGTGCGGCGGTGCGACGTAAAAGGGCATACTCGTCAATTTTGTATAAGTCAGATTCCCTACATAACAATTCAATAGCCGTGTAATCTCTATCGTATTTATAGTAAGTTGTTTGTTGTGTAATTATTATCGTTGTTATTGCAACTTTCTAGTAGTTCATTCCGAATATAAAAAAGTGATCGAAAATTAAATAGAATAAATTGGATGCGAACTGAAAGTTCTAAAATTGTAGGAAAAATCAAATAGGCTCAATTGGGAGAATTTAAAACATAAAACAATGATTGAATACCAAGATTTGTCGAGAAAGTCGACCTAGACGCCCTATTAAGAGTTGAACCGGACCGTGTTTTTGTTTTTTTTTTTTCATCATTTCACAATCAAATAATCTGTTCAATTTTTAAACTTTCAATTACTCATATTTATCTTCAATGACCATTTTATGCTACAAATCAACTATTGGAATCTTGCAATTAAGTCCCCATATTTCGTTCTCTGGCATTTGACAATCGAATAATCTTCCGCCTGATTTTTAAACTTGCAATTACTCATATTTAATCTTCAACAACCATTTTATGCTCCAAATCAACTATTGGAAGCTTGCAATTAAGTCCCCATATTTCGTTCTCCAGCATTTGATAATCGAATAATCTTCCGCCTGATTTTTAAACTTACAATTACTTCCAATTGCTCATATTTAGTCTTCGATCACCTTTTTCTATTTCGAATCAGCTATTATAAAGTTGTAATTAGGTCCCCATAATTTGTTTTCCAACATTTCACAATCGAAGTCTTTCGTTCGATTTTTAAACTTGCGAGTATTGATACAGTTAAATATACTCAAAATTAAATATACAATTACATTAACACACGAGTCACAATTAAAAACAATATTTACATTTTTTAATAAAATAATATACAATGTATTATGGATCACAATTATCCTACATATATAAAAAGAGTGAGGAGCCTAATCACTGTAGAAATTTTTCGTCCAAAACGACGTCGTTTTTTTTTTTTAAATTTTATTAACTGACTCTCACTCCCATTCATCTTCCTCTCCAAAGAACTTACCCCCAAAACAGAGACCCTAATTGCAACCTCTCTCTTGCG
This sequence comes from Fraxinus baroniana, assembly GCA_903798355.1. Classification (NCBI taxonomy): domain Eukaryota; kingdom Viridiplantae; phylum Streptophyta; class Magnoliopsida; order Lamiales; family Oleaceae; genus Fraxinus; species Fraxinus baroniana. The sequence continues at coordinate 3,859 of CAIGRO010153189.1, read as the reverse complement.
CGCGCGATCGATGCTATAGTAGCAAGGAATTATAGGAAATTTGAGACAACAGAGACATATTTGTGAGGCTTCGACTGTTGGGAACTCATTTTTTCTACCCCTTAAATCCTAATTGCTTTCTCTATCTCGCGATCGTACAAAGAAATTCCAAAAGATCTGAGGCAACTGAGACATATACTTGTGAGAAAAATTTTCACTACTGCAATTTCTTCCTCTTCAATATATCATTTCTGGTTTTTTGAGTTCTATAGTTCAATCCGCGATTTATTTTCATTTTTTGTTCGATTTTTTGAGAAGCTAATTCAACAATTGATTTTTCTTATTTTGAACTCAACGGCCTCAGGTTGAAATCAAGAGCTTCCATACTGAACCTGTAAAGCCACTTCTCTCGAATAGCGAAGGAACTTATATTGTGGGAGGAGATGTTTCAGGTGATATATACTTATGGGAGGTAAATTAAATATAATAACTGATGCTTTTGCTGCGAATATGTTTCAATATATGTAGGTTGCTACTGGGAATTTGCTTAAAATGGCATGCAAACTACAGGGGAGTTACTCGCACGGTATTTAATAATAATAATAATAAATCCCTTTTGCTTTCAAGGTCAGATGATGGATGTGCTCAAATTTGGTTGCTTTTCATGCATGTGATAATTTTACCTTTTTTTTTTTTTGGCTGGCATATAACTAATTTGCTGGATACTTAGTGAAAGTTATTATGTTATTTTAGGATCTTTGGTGGTGCAAATAGGGAGGAAGCAAAGAATCTCTATGAGTATAGTTTTCACGAGCATACCTTGAAAGTGACAGACATTAAAACTGGGTGCGGTCGATGTAATGCAATTATTGTGTCTGCTTCTAAAGATCGTACTTGCAAGGTGTGACATACTATTTATTCTGCTGGTTGATACCATATTTAAAGTATTTTACTCTCAAAAATTTGTTAAGCTACTTTTAATGAAGAACTCGTCAAAGGAATGACTATCAGTATATATGTAACTATGTATGTTGCTAATTCTGCTTTCCTATTGTTTGCAAACTACTACTCTTCAAAATTGCCAATTTTTCATCTTTATTTAATATAAACTAACCCCTTTCTACCAGATATGTTTATATGCACATGATCATCTGCTAAAAGCACGAGAATATTTCATGTATCGTAGTCTTCTGAATGAATAGATTTACCATCTTCTGATGCTTACTTCAGGCTCTTACGTTATCACTTTTAACAATTTATGGACTTATCCTAAATTTAGACAAATTGATTTGCAAAATTTAGTATACATTTGATTTGTAGGTTTTCAAGTAGATTTACCATCCTATAATCATGTTGTGCAAAACTTCTTGAAACTCCCAAACCCAACTCATCCTTACCCACTTAAAAGACAAAAAAATTGAAGGTGGAAGCAAGTCAAAATAGGATCAACTTTAAATAGAATTGTTGAAGGCATACTTAAAAATCACGCATTTTATTACCTAGGGATCATAAATAGGAGTAAATATTGACATTTACACATCAACCTCTTATTTGAATTGTTTAAGGTATATTTAAAAATCACTCACTTTATGTTTACTCATTCTTAGACTTATATTTCTTATCTTTTACGGTCTCCTATTTCNTGTTTAAGGTATATTTAAAAATCACTCACTTTATGTTTACTCATTCTTAGACTTATATTTCTTATCTTTTACGGTCTCCTATTTCTATCATCAAAATATTAATTTATGTAGATTGTTTAAAATTTTAAATTAGTGATTAATATGCAGTTAAGTTTCTTTATAAATTTGTTACACCAGTACTTGAATAAGAGGGATCTACATTCTTTCTTTGTTAAAATGAATAGGGAAGTGATGAGAAAATTTGGATGTTGGATTTAGAGAAGTATATTTTAGTGATTTCTTTCTTTTATTTAAGTTAGAAAATGGAATATAGATTCACGTGATAAGATTCTCTGTTAGTTCACTCTATGAAAATATAGCAATGAATTGACATTTACAGTTCCAGGGCAAGAGATAGAGTTAACATTTGTCCTATTTATTGACTATTCTCAAGAATGCTTATTTGAAAAATTCTCAAAATGCCAGCGGAATTTATTGCAGTAGATGTTCTTAGTGTTTATACTTGGCGTAGAGTAGGTTTATCATGTATGTTTGCATGTTTTGACCCAAGATTATTTCTTCCATATATTGTAGGTTTATCACGTATGTTTGCATGTTTGCATGTTTTGCTGTAGATGTTCTTAGTGTTTGGTTGACTAATATTTTCTTCTACATACTCATAATGCTTTCTTAGATGCCTGTGCTTTTGTTTGACTCTAGCACACATTTTTGTAGCTCTATACTCTCTTACTTTCACACAGCCACTCATCAGATAGCAAAATATTTACAACTTATTCTTTAAATTGCAGTTTAAGAAAATGGCTGGAAGAAAATCTCTCTTCTTGTACATGCTTTTACACAACACTCTTAGCTCCATACCACCATCAACATTTTCTTTAATCTGATCAACTAAATTCTATCATATAATATGTATTTCTGGCAACTTTTCAATTAAATCTAAAAAATTTCTTACCAAATATTATGATAATAGTGCACAATACAGCTCTGGTAAAAAGCGAAATGTTTGAAAAGTTCTTGCAAAGAAATGATCAAATATTAAAAACATTTCACCGAACCAATATAAAACTATTTGTGGAGGAAGTTGTCTTGCAAGTTTCTATCTGAGATTTCAACATTACAGACCTTAAAGTATCAACTAAACATCATGGTAAAGGTATTCTTCTTCAGCTTTATTACTTCTCTCTCTCTCTTTTTTTTTTGGGAAATAAGATTCACTTTTCTCGCTCCATATTTTTTGTCTTCCTGTAATCATTTCTTTAAGCACTATTCTTACCAATAGTTTCTCCAGCAAATTATAGAAAAAAAGAATATGTAGCCTGTTACACCCATAAAAAGATGAAAAAAAGTTTGGCTCCATATTTTTTTGACTGTAACCACTTATTGAAACATTTTTCCTGCCAACACTTCTCCAGCAAAAAAGTATGGAAAAAAATTAGATAGTTTGCCATCCCCATAAAAAGAACACGTCAAGAAAACTATGAAATATACCTTTAGTGCTGTCTGTCTAAATTTAATCAACTTTTATCAGAATATATTAAAAATCTAATTTTTAGCAAAATCAAATAGGGGCTTAGTCTCGTTTTATATTATAAATTCTCCAGTGCATTTATATTGCTGTAACATCTATGGAATTTTGCAATTTAGTTGGTCATTGACTATACGAATGGTGTTAAGTTTGGCATGTGAATGGCACTTTTGTGCACTACTGGCTAATTAAAGAAACTAGAATGCACTATTATGTGAATTTTTTTCATGCAGGTCAGCCCATCAAATTCACAGAACTTTCCATTTGTTGTTATTGGAAACGAGGTTGATATAGATAATGGACATATCTGAGTGGTAACCTTCTTTCCCATTTCTCTCTTCTAAAGTGCTTTTATGTTTTTTGCATTTTTTTTGTTCGGTGGATGGGTTGGGGTAGTGACATTAATGCAAGTAATTACAATGCAGAATTTGTAATATCAAGAATTTAATTCGGCAAAGATGACATTAAATACATTACAGAAAAGTTGTTGCTCTTACTACAGCCCTGCACTCCCTTACTTGGGTATGATAATCCTTTACTCGTGGATGAAGAGAGTATGAATCGACTATGCTTTAGAAGAGATTTATCTTGTCATGACTAATTACAGATAAGCAAACTCGGCCTGATTTAGTGACCTATGCTATGATACTTTTTTTTCCCAGTAGTACAGCCCTCTACAGCTCTACTAGATTGCTTTTTATCAAGCAAATTA
>CAIGRO010153158.1:0-11930 GCA_903798355.1 Fraxinus baroniana | reverse complement strand
CATTAATGTTTTCAATAACTTTTTCAAAAGTACCACCGGTAATTCATACAGTTCATCTGTCGAAAATGGTTCGAGCTTTTTAAACGTGCTTTCATGGGTTTAATCCAATTTATCGTGAGTTTCGTAGCTTTAATTGCTACATGATTTCGCATCATTTGGTATCAGAGTTTAGGCTCCAAAAATCAATGTTATATCATTTAATTCCTTGTTAGTTATGGTTTGAGTCTTTATCTTCGTTCTTCATGTTTTTCATCTTTTAAGTCATACAATCCAATTAAGATACAAAAAAAAAAAAAAAAATAAAATAAAATAAAAAATTCAAGGTTGTTTATGAGAAAAATTAGTACCCAAATCAGTTCGTTTTTCTATTTTTTGGGCTGCTTGTTGAATTCTCACGGATTTAGTAAAAAATAAAAAAACATGTTCGAAATTTACAAACAAAAAAAATTGTGTCCAGTCCGAATTATAGATTCACTTTCTTGAATTTATCATTGGCGTTTCTGTTCAAAGTTTAAATTCGTAATTCTTAAATCCTTTTAGAGTCACTTTTCTAACTCAATTCTTTATTTGAACTCCACAAGGGTTGGATTTTTGTTTCAGGTTGAATTAATTCTTTGAAGCACTTGCAAGGAAGCACTGAGTGAAAAAAAAGCAGAGTGGTGAGAATAATAGAGGGAAAAAATCAAATTGAGTGATACACGAGTGTATACACATAAGGTGGATATTATTCTAGATTTAGGATGTCTAACAGAGATGATTCTACTTCAAGGAAGAATAATACTCAAGTCATCATGACAGAAAAGATGATAAGACCGTTTGAAAGGTTGTTTGGAGATATGGAAAATAGAATGGATAGGTAAAAGGCGTGGATGGAGAGGTAAAACACATTGCTTGGTATTTACGTATATAACAACCTAGAGAAGTTCCAAACATAAGGAGACAAGGTAGGGGAATCCTAGAGCGGATATTGGTGGTGAAAATGAAGCGAGAAATAGAATTGATGATGATACACTGGTGGAGGCTAGAATAGGAAGGATGAGGAAATGAGGTGATAGGCATAATAGAAGGGTTAGAGATTATGTTGAAGATGGAGTTGATAGAAATATGGGAAATATTAAAATGACAATTCCTTCGTTCAAATGAAGAAGTGATTTGGAAGCATACTTGGAGTGGAAGAAGAAGAAGATAGAGCTTATATTTGATTACCATAAATACCAGGAGGAGAAAAAGGTAAAACTTGCTGTCGTTGAGATTACTGATTATGCTATCATTTGGTGTGATCAATTAGCAATATCTAGGAGGAGGAATCATGAGAAGCTTATTGAAACATGGGGAGAATTGAAGGCTATCATGAGGAAGTGGTTCGTTCCTAATCATTACTATAGAGATCTTTATCAAAAGTTACAAATCCTTTGTTAAGAATCTAAGAGCGTGAAGGATTATCACAATAAGACGAAGATTGTCATAATAGAGTGAATGTTGAGGAGGATCGGGAGGCCACCATGGCCTGATATTTAAATGTATTGATTAGAAAGATATCTAATGTGGTTGAACTACAACATTATGTGGAGTTGGAGGACATGCTACATGTAACTATAAAGGTATAGAGGTAGTTGAAGGGGAAATGGGTATCTAGATATCCATTGGGTTCTAATTCTTTTGGAAAATCGAAGTAGGATGATAATAGATGTTATGAGGCTGTTTCGAATAGTAAGACCGAACCACCAAGGGAAAATGAGAAAGTTGCTAGCAAAATTACGCCCAAAACGAATTTCTAACCTTCTAAGAATCGGGATATCAAATGTTTTAGGTGTTTGGGATCAGAGCACATTGTTTTTCAATGTCCAAACCCGTAAATGATTTTGCGTGATAAATGATGGTGATGATATACCTACATTAGAGGATCCTAGTGATGGTGTTGGAGTAGAGTTCCTGATAGGAGGTGAGTTGCTTGTGGTGATGCGTGCTTTTAATATGCAAATTAAATTGGATGATGTGGAGTAGCAACGGGAGAACATCGTTCATACTAGATGACATGTCAGAAATAAGGTATATAGTTTGATTATTGATGAGAGTAGTTGCAATAATATTGCTAGTACTACTCTTGTTGAACAATTAGGATTGATTACGATAAAATATCAAGGCTTATAAATTGACTACGATATCTGCATTTTGACACCGGAGTTCAAAATGAGTAGAACAAGATCTAATGTTTGGAATGCGGGGACCACTGTTACTTTTGTTGATGTTCATCCCTATTTCCTTCACGTTATAGTTGAGGATCCTAGACTAGTGCGTCCCATCTATCTGACTCCAATTTATGCTTCATGTGATGCTGTTATCTGGAGGGATTTGTAGATAGGTCTTCACCACATTCTTTGATATGGATGACCCTTGGCTAGTTGAAGGAGACTTTAACGTTATTACACAATTCGGTGAGTGTACTAATCGTAATACTCGTGATTGAGACATTATAGTTTTCTCTGATATGATGTTAGACTGTGGTTTGAAAAATGCTGGTTTCCTTGGAAATCATTATACTTGGACTAATGTTCGAGTTAGAAAGAAACGGGATAGGGTACTTGTTAATTCTAAGCTATAGAGTTCCGTCAATAGCTTACAGTGAGGCACTTGAGTCGGACTTCATCTGATCATTCTCCTTTACTACTTCAGTGGGTTTTTGATGATGATTAGGGACCCATGTCTTTCAGATTCCTCAACGTTTGGACGAAGCATCATGATTTTCCAGCTTTTGTCTCTCTGAAGTGGTTGCTCTCTACTCATTTACGAGAATGGCTACTCTCTAGGAGAAATTCTACAGGCTGAAATAAGGACTACGTTGGTGGAATCGACATGTGTTCGTTGATGTTTTTCAGAGGGTGGGGAATGTTGAAAATAGGGTTGATGAGATAGAGATTGTTTATGATAGAGATCCTACACCGAAACATCGCGACTTACTGCATCATGCTCAGGCAGTTTTGAACCAGATTTTATCTATTGAGGAAGGTTTTTGGAAGCAAAAGGTCGGTTTACATTAAGTATGTGAGATAGATCATAATACTCGATATTTCCATGCGATGATTCAGGGACGTCGGATCAAATTGCGTATAAGGTCCATCACGACGCATGTATGGAAAGTCTTAGCTACTCCTGCCAACATTTAAATTTCGACTATTTCATTCTACCAAGATTTTCTTAATGCTCTTACATAGCCTTTAGACCCCATTTGTTTTGATAACATCCTCAAGCTTTTGATAGAGGATGATATTTGGCACTAAACTATCTCCCTTTGATTCATGAGGTGCGAGAGGTAGTTTTCATAATAGATGTTGACGATTTGTTGACTCGGATGGTTTCTCATCCCTATGTCCCATTGATATCATCTTTAGGCCTGGATTTCTTTGATGGTGGTGATCTTCCACGAGGTTTTGCTGCTACTACTATTGTGTTGCTTCCTAAGAGGGGCGGTAATTGTAGATGGACTTACTTCACACCCATCAGTTTATGTATAGTGTTCAATAAGCTTATAAATAAGCTTTTAAACACTGAATTGAGTACATTGTTACCGTACATTATCTCTCCTCCACAAAATGGCCTTTCTCGACCCCTTGATTGGGTACAATATCTTATTAGCTCAAGAGCTTCTATATACTTTGGATGCTAGAGTGTGATGGGGTAATACTATGTTGAAGTTAGACATGGATAAAGCATATAATCGCATAGACTGGGGCTTCATTTATTCTGTATTGAAGGCATTTGGATTTTATCAGATTTGGATCTATAGGATCAGGTGGTACATCTCGGAGTGTTGTTTTTTTGTACTCCTAAATGGCTGCCCATATGGTTTTTTCCTCTCCTCAGAGGGATCGGAGATGATGATCCCATTTCACCGTCATTGTTCAATATCGCTACAGATTACTTCTCACGCCTGCCCACTCAGAGGTTTCAGTAGTATCCCAATATGTACCATTGGCATGGATGTAGTACTCTTGTTTTCACACCTTTCATTTGTTGATGATACAATCATATTCGTCAACAGCCAAAACAGTCTATGAGGAGGATTCTTAATTGACTAGAGCATTATGAGGGGCGCTTCTGGTCAGCTAGTAAACAGGGACAAGAGCAGACTTATACTATCCAGATGGGCATCTATTAGTTAGACAAGATGTTTGGAGATTTTGACTAGATTTAGACACCAGTGGCAACCTTTCACTTATCCGAGGGTCTCCTTATGCAAGGGGACCAAAAGGAACTTCATTTATGATGACTTTATCCAGAAGGTCAGGAACATGATCTCAGGTTGGGCATCACAACTTTTATCACAAGGTCAATGTTCTCTTCTATGCCATTACATCTTCTTCAGATTATACAACCCCTCCAAGGCTATCCTGTAGAAACTTGAGAGTATCTTTAGGCATTTTATATGGGACTCCAAGGAACAGGCATAACATTTACATTGGTGAAGCTCGAAGGAGATTTCACTTCTTACTAATAAGGGTGGTCTAAGCTTCAGAAGATTACAGGATGCGGTGGACACTTTCTCAGTGAAGCTCTAGTGGTTGTTCCGTCCTCAGGGATCACTTTGGGCCCAATTTCTCTAGGTAAGTATTGTATGGGGACACATCCTTCACTTGCAGTAATGAACTCGCCTTCTCCTACCTGGAAGATGTTGAAATAAATTGGACAGAGTCACACATTGTATGGTACCTTGGGATAGGTCAGATAATCTTTTTGTATGATTGTTGGATGGGTGAGACTATGTTGGCATCTCTATTCTCACACCAACAATATACATCCACGAGGTGCAAGATTTTTTTGATGATACTGTGTGGGATATAAGACGTTTATTATAGCTTCTCTCTCATCTTATGGAGGTACAGATAGGGGCTATACCTTTATGTGCAGACTTCCTAGATCGCATTAGTTGGCATGATACATCGGATGGTAGCTTTACTACCAAGTCAGCATGGTAGATCGTACGTACACGACGCCAATGTCAAGATTTGTATCAGTTACTGTGGAGCTCCATTTTGCTAGTTACTGTCTCATTCTTCTGTTGTAGACTATAACAGGACTTCATTCCAGTAGATATGGTTATTCATAGGGGGATTGGATACTAGTTAGTCTCTCGTTACCAGTGTCATTCTGAGACTGAGACTATCAGACACATCTTCACTGGGAGTAACATCTCCGATTAGGCATGGCAACATTTTTAGGGATATTTTTCAGATACCTATGAGTTCAAGAGATGGAATCAGAAGGAGGTTCCAGAGATGACGATATTTTGGATAGTATGTCCGTTGTGGACACATTTGCACTATCATTCCTCTACTGATATTTTGGTTTTTTTTGGATCAAGAGGAATGATTCGAAGCATAGGGAGATCCACATAGTGGCTAGGCGTACCAGTTGGAGAGTTTATCGCATGATCCATTTTCTTCATATGGTAAGATTGTTTCGAGCTGTGTATTGGGAAGGAGATTTGATTTTTGCACCCATCTATAGAATTTCTTTGACCCTCTTTCTCATTTCCTCCCGTTCTGGTTTGATGGCACACTCCATCTGTTAGATCTGTCAAGATCAATATTGATAGATGTGTCAATGATGATTTTGAGAGCAGGGAGGCATTATCAGAGATCACGCATCTCATTGTATTAGGGATTTCTGAGCTTTGTACGGATCATACATGATATTAGAGGCATAGTTCTAGGTTATTCTTGATAGAATTTTACTAGCTAGAAGACTTGGTCTTTCTGACATTTGGATTGAGTCAGATTCTGTAGTGATTGCTCACTGCATCACTAGAGGATGAGGATTATGAGCTATTCAGGGCATACTTAGATAGATCACAGACATTGTATCATTCGATAAAGACACAATTTTCTACATCTACAGAGAGGTGAATTAGGTTCCAAAAACTCTTGTTGCAGAAGTTTGAGATCATCGACGATATCAGATATATGAAACACCTAATCAACCACGACATATTAGGGCATGTATAGATTAATAGACATGGACTGCCCAACATTTATTTATTCTTATGAGGATTTATGTGGGAGAGATATTTATTAAAGATAATCCATTTATTCTTTATTCTTATTTTTTGTCCATTATCATTTATTTTCATTAAAAGGAAAATAGGACTTCCTCACTTCCTCATTTACTGCTTTCATTACTTCCTTCGCCACAAGTGAGAGGATATTAATAAAATCTCGGAGGTAGCACCATTCTTTAACCAAAAAAAATGTAGTTCATATGCATGCTAGGCACATTTGGGAAGACCATACAGTGTGATAGGAAGGTGAAACATGATGGATTCAAAAATAGGTACAACTTTGTAAAAGATGGAAGAGCTATTACTCTAGTACTATTAACACCACAATAGGTTTATGATGACCAATCGAGATTGATAGGTGAAGAAGAAAATAAAAACAAAGAAAGAAAAAAGGAGATTAGGAGAGAAGATAGCGAGTTGCCTAATTGTATGAAAGAAAGAGTAGAACTACAAGAGAGAAAAAGAACCAGAGTCTATTGAGAGAAGAGAAAAATCAAAAATAAGTTTCTATGTAAAAAATAGTGAGATTGAGAGGGCTTTAGTGAAAATTAACAAACCCCTCCTTAGTTTGGATATTTTTTTTATTACAGAAACTCAAAGACTTGTTCCATAAAACCTTATTTAGTGGGATACTACCCACTGAGCATCCAATTGATTCAATGCAAGTAGATAATTTGATAAGCAATGAAGGAGAAGCATTCAACTATGGCATGGTAAAGAATCAATACCCCATACATAAGTTAGATGTTGGTCTAGCATGTAGTAATATTTTTTCATATGGGGTATGTACTTTCACACATATTATTGCATCTAATATTTCTATGAGAGTAATAAGTCACTTGTCACATGCATTCATAGCCAATCAATTACTAGATAATGATATTCTAGTATATTGTAAGAAATTTACTAAGCATGATAGATAATTGGGGTGCATTGTTGGTGATTTGAGGCATGAGGATCTATATTTCAATCTTGAAATCCTTAACTATTTTTTTTCAAATTTATGTTATATGTTGGGAACCAATTTAGTATCCTCTACCACTTCTGCTATACGTTTTGATATGGTTTATAGTTTAAATTCGTTAATTTTGTTTGGCTTAATTCATTTAACTATTATTGTAGGAGGGTAGTTTAGATGGAAAGTAGAGGATTGAACTATATGTATCTCAAGATAACAAAAGGACGAGGTGTAAAATATTTGAACCAGGTGATTGAGTTTTGGTGCATAGGCAAAAATGGCTTGTTTGAATGCAAAGAAGGTCAAGATTTCATCCTAGAGAAGATGGCCCATTCACATGTCACTTCAAGGATTGAAAGCATTGGTTGTAATTTGAATCTTCAAGGTAAGTTTATGATATTTGCGTTTTTGTTGTTTCTTATCTTACTTTCTTTAATGCATGTACATATTCAAGGTGAAATCATATCGAAGAAGGAATGAATGATGGTATCTAATGAAGTTAACAAGTTATCAAGCATCTATGTATTGAAGAGAGGCTAAGGGCAAGTTCGAGATCAAATAGAGTCGATTAAGTCATATAATCACTTGTTCAAGCTACGAAGTCCAAGATGGTGAAGTTAACAATTCAAAGACAAAGTTCTATTTTGGGCATTAGAACATAAACAAGTTGGAATGCATCGGATTCAAGAACACAAATTAGAGGCAAGACGGACTGCTATGAGATTGTATAGGACAAACCTAGGTGTAGTCGTATGCCTCCAAATTGAACAAAAACTTATGGCTATCAATTGGCCTATGCGACTGCATGTAGGGAGCCTATGTGGCCGTATAGTACATTCCTGGTCGTGTTTTTCCTAAACTTTGCCTAGAATTCTATTTTAGTTAAAACTATTGTACGATTTCTTTTTGATATCATATATGGCTTAATTCCATTTTTAATTAAGTTTTATGGGTTCCATATAAATATAACTTATTTCATTCATTGTAAAAACACACAATTTGAGAGATATTATTACGAGACTTATTGCTTTCAACTCGTTTTTCATTGAATTAATTTCGAACTTATCAAAAATTAAATTCTTGTAGTGTTCATATGCTTTGGCCATGTCAAGTTTTGGGATCATAGGATCAAGATATTGTTGGCGATTGTCTAGTTTCTTCGGTTCAATAATCTATTTGGTTGAGCTTTTCAAACATTGATTCTTGGCTTTCTTGGGTTTGATCTAATCTGGCGTGGGTTTCATAGCTTCAATTGCTATGTGGGTTTGCATCAAGATAACATAACACTCAATCACCTCATTTGATTTATGAGGTACGGCGAGCGATGCTCAGTATTGATGCTAATAGTATCACTCATCTTTATTCTTCCAGCAATGTTGAAATATTATTCAGGATGATGTATATAAGGCTGTCATAAATTCTTTAATGGTGGTCATCTACCTCGAGGATATGTAACTACTTCTATTATTTTATTTTAGTAGAGAGAGGGTGCTTCCAGATGGACAGACTTCAGACCGATCAACTTATACATAATGTTCAAAAAGTTTATCACAAAGCCATTGAACACTCATTTGAGTTCAGTTTTGCCTTACATTATATCTCTACAACAGAGTGATTTCATTCCTAGTCAACTGATTTTAGATAATGTTCTATTGACTCGGAAGCTTCTCCATACATTGGATAATAGAGTGAGGAGAGGGAATACTATGCCAAAACTTGACATGGTCAAAACATATGATTGCATAGATTTTGACTTCATCTATTCTGTATTAGAGGCATTTGAATTTGATCATATTTGGGTTGATAGGATTAAACGGTACGCATTTCGGAGTATCATTTCTCAGTACTAAATGGCCTAGGGTGATACCATCTTTCCATCCATATTCATCATTGCTGTAGATTACTTCTCTCGTCTACTCACTTAATAATTTTATAGATACCATGGTATGGGTTATCGACATAGAAGTACCAGTCTTATCTCCCACTTTTCATTTGCTGATGATATGATTATATTCATAAATGGCCAAAAATATCCATGGGGAGAGTCCTTGAATGTTTGGAGCATTATGAAGGTATTTTTGATCAGTTAGTGAATAGGAACAAGAATGGTCGTTATGTTGCCTAGATGGACACCCACAAGTTAGATCAGGATATTAGAGTACTTGACTAGATTCATATAAGAATAACAATCTTTCCCCTATCAGGGTTTCTCTTATATAAGGAGGGCCAAGAAGTCCTTCTTATACGATGAACTTATCCAGAAGGCCCGGATAAGAAATTTAGGTTAGGCTTCATGATTATTATCGCCTGGGAGTTGGATTACTTTATTGAGATATGTGATTTCCTTTATACCCTTGTATCTTCTTTATATTATCCAGCCTCCGAAGGCTATACTAAAAAGTTAGAGAGCATTGTTGCACAATTCATTTGGGACTCAAAGGATCAGGAGCAATGTCTATCAAAGGATCAGGAGCAATGTCTACACTGGAAGAGATGGAAGGATGTTTACTTTCCTACTGATGATGGTGGATTAGACTTAAGGAGACTTGGGATGTGCTTGAAACTTTTTCCATGAAGCTTTGGTTGTTATTTCATTTCATAGATCGTTATGGGCCTAGTTTTTACTAGGCAAATATTGCACGGGGACACATCCTTTATTTGCAACGGTCCTCTACAAAGCCTCTCCTGTTTCAAAGAGGCTGAAGATGGTCAGGCCTTGGGTTGTATTATACAACACGCGGCACCTTCAAATAGGCCACACTAGATATTCTTCTAGCATGATTGTTGGATGGATGATATTGCTTGGTGTCTTTATTTCCACACATACAACACACTTATGTGAGAGTGAACGACTTTTATGATTTTATTGGTTGGGATATTGGATGGTTACTACATGTCCTTCCACCACATATGACGAAGCATATTAGGATGTTCCTTTATGTGTTGATGTCCTCAAATCAGATAGTTTCGAGAAACACATCTAATGGTAGATTTGCTACTAAATCTGCTTGGTAGTTAGTCCGATTGGGAAGATAGATCCAAATCATACCATCTGATGTGGAGAACTATCTAGATATTTACTAAAGTATCGCTCTTTTGTTGGAGATTGTTGCAAGATTTGATTCGAATTGATGTGGCTGTTTAGTGGAGGATTGGTAGCCATATGGCTTCTTAATGCCAATGTTGTTTGAAAATTGAGACTATCACAGACCTTCACAGGCTGTGCTATCACTGACTAGGTATGGCAGTACTTTGGTGATATATTTCAGATACCTATGTGTTTAAGTAAGGGAGCCAGACATTGATTTTAGAGATGGAGATATTCTAGTTAGCATGTTTGTTATGATCACATTTGCACTATCATTTCTCTATTGATTTTGTAGTCTCTATAGATCAAGAGGAATGACGTGAAACACAGAGATATTTGTATGGTACCTAGACAAATTATTGGAAGGTCTATTGATTTTACTTCTTCATACACGTCGATTGTTTCGACCTACATACCGATTAGAGATTTAGCTCTTATTTCCCTATTCGGTATCTCTATAACCCTACCTCTCCCATCATTTCTTATTTGGTACTTTGGCACAATCCATTAGTGGGATCTTACAAGATCAACACTGCTGGATGCGTCAAAGAGGGATTTGCGAGCGTTGGGATCTTACAAGATCAACACTGATGGATGTATCAAGAATGAATTTGCAAGTGGTAGAGGTATTATAAATAGACGAAGCTAGATAGTGTATCAGGGCATTCTCTTCTTCATATGGTGTTTACCTTATTCTGAAGGTTGATCTTCGAGCCATATTGGATGGAATTCTACTTGACATAAAACTCGGGATGATGTTCTAGCACTTTTTTAACCTAAGGAAGGCCGATCATAAGAGTTTACCAAGATTTTTATCAATCAACAGATGTCTAGCAAGAGTTTAGAAGGAAATTAACACGAAAAATGGAAGATTCAAGGCTTAAATTGAAGGAAGAAGTCAATAAATTGAATCATCAAGCTTCTACCTTTATTCTTTGATTTGGGTAATATCTTTTCTTAACTATTTGTGTAGTTTAGGTACAAACATGTTAAGCTAAACTTATTAATTGTATTTGATGAATGATGAAATCATTTATCATGTGTTTGTTATTTAAAAACTTAGTAGTTTGGTCGGATTTTTGTGTTCTTGATTGATTGTACATTATTATTGTGTTATTTGGTAGCTTAGTTACCAATTAGACAGCTTGTTGCTTATTGTAGTGTTAGAAGACACAATAAGTGAGAACATTGCATAATAGGTGGGTTTAACATTTGTGGCATATACAATCTTGTTTACATATGAATTCAGACTATGAATAGGATCGAGTTGTGCTTAGTATAGGTTTGGTTTTATCTTGAAAAAGAAGATTAAATAATATAGGATTATCGATTGTCACGAACACTTGAACAATACTAAACTATGTAGTTTGTGAATTAGAAATAGATGTCAATATGTGGATTCTAAAATCCAATACATTCACTTCATAACTTGATAAAAACAATCATTTACATTATTTATAGTTTAGTATATGAAATTAAAAACAATCAAACTATTTAAAATTACAAACATTAATTATGATAGAACTAGTACATTATAATTAAGATATTTCTCATTAGATGATACACGTAGCTAAAGGATAACTTGCAGTGGTATGATCTACCCCACAATCTGTGTAAATTGGTGTGGGCCAGTGTATCATATTCATAGACTGAGATAAGTTGTCTAATTTTTTCATTAACACTTCCATCTATGATATCAGTGTTGTCACTACATCAATATTATGGACACCTACAGATTCTTAGGAAAATCCCTATCTGTTGGTAAATTCTCTTGATTCTTCGCAATCCTCTCATATAATTCATAGGCATCATCAATGTCCATCTTCATC
>CAIGRO010153109.1:0-11860 GCA_903798355.1 Fraxinus baroniana | reverse complement strand
GAAAATGCAATGCAAAGGGTTTTATAAAGATAAATTGGCTTATGCAAGTACATTTTTGAAGGCAGTAGTCTTCTATTTACATGAAAATAAGCTCGTTTTATCATTTGATATAACTCATGCTTTCGGGTTATCATTAGTAGTAATTTTACATCTACAGGATTGGTTGAAGCACCGCTACACCTTGTCATTCTTGAATATATATTTTTTCCAGTACAGTCGCTTCGATCTTTCTTGTTTCGCTATAATTATTTTTTTGCTTCTTCAGGAACTGATTAAAGATCAGGTTGCAAATATGTATCTATGGCCCAAGAGGCTAGAGGTTCAAATAATGGATCCTGCAAAGTAAGTGCATATGTAAACCCCTAGCTTTTTTATTTCAAACAATGTCCAATTNTCTTTCTTGTTTCGCTATAATTATTTTTTTGCTTCTTCAGGAACTGATTAAAGATCAGGTTGCAAATATGTATATATGGCCCAAAAGGCTAGAGGTTCAAATAATGGATCCTGCAAAGTAAGTGCATATGTAAACCCCTAGCTTTTTATTTCAAACAATGTCCAATTGCAGCAAGTTTATAATGTTAAAACAAATTTTACTTTGTCAATTGATAGAGCAATGAAGAAACCGGTTGGTATTCTAAATGTGAAAGTTATCAGAGCCATGAAGCTAAAGAAGAAAGATCTTTTGGGAGCATCAGACCCTTGTGTAAAGCTAAAACTTAGTGAAGATAAACTTCCATCAAAGAAAACAACCGTCAAGCGCAAAAACTTGAACCCCGAATGGAACGAGGAATTTAATTTCGTTGTCAAGGACCCTGAAGCTCAAGTTCTAGAGTTCTCCATCTAC
The DNA here is from genome assembly GCA_903798355.1 of Fraxinus baroniana. NCBI lineage: Eukaryota > Viridiplantae > Streptophyta > Magnoliopsida > Lamiales > Oleaceae > Fraxinus > Fraxinus baroniana. Next base: position 11,016 of record CAIGRO010153109.1, on the reverse strand, counting down.
GACTGGGAACAGGTTATTCGTTTTGTTCTCATTGTAATTTAGTGGGTCATGATGTTTATTGGATTTGTTGACGATGAATTCAAATGAATGAATGTGTCCTCCCTCTAACAGTTTAGTCTTCTAGATGAGATAGTTATTATAGCAAAATAAATTATGAGTTCAAGCATTTGCAATATTTATTTATGAATTCTTTGCATGTCCGAGGATCTTTAATGAAAAAATTAATTAGGCCTCCATGTTAGGGGGCCTCTTGAAGATTAAGGTTGAACACAAAATCGTTTTTGGGAAATTTGCCCAACCATTTTCTTCCTCTCATTCATCAGCTTTTCTAACGATGATGCCATATATTTAGGTCGGATCACATGACAAAATGGGCTTGAATATTGTCCCGCTAAAAGACCTCACTCCGGAGGAGCCAAAACTTTTGACTCTTGATCTTCTTAAAAACCTGAAACAGGATGATGCTCAGAATGATAAGTCACGAGGGCAACTTGTACTTGAAGTCGAGTACAAACCTTTTGATGATAACGAGATACCAAATGATATGGAAGATTCAAATATCATGCAAAAGGCTCCTGAAGGAACACCTGATGGTGGTGGTTTGCTCGTTGTTATAGTCCACGAAGGTCAAGATCTTGAAGGGAAGCACCACACGAATCCATCGGTCCGCTTACTCTTTAGAGGGGAGGAGAAGAGAACTAAGGTAAACTATAGGTTGCATAAAAGGGAAATACAATCTTGATCTCGTTCTTTCAATTACAATTGTCATATTCGTAAATTTTCTCATGTCCAATATGGTGCACTCTACATGAGAAACATACAAGCAAACAACCATTGAAACATTTTTGATCTATCAAGGTAATAGCTTTTCAGCAAACGACCACTAAAATATATTACTCATGAAACATGGACCTTTATAATTGTGATGGACACTCTTGGTTGTGAGCATTGTGTGAGTGCGGTCTTTATTCTAAAAACTACTCATTTATTATTTATTTCTCCATAGCCTGTGAAGAAAAGCAGAGATCCAAGATGGGAGGAGGAGTTACAGTTCACACTAGAGGAGCCGCCCACTAATGACAGGATTCATGTTGAAGTAGTCAGCACTTCATCAAGAATGGGTTTACGACACCCAAAGGTACCGTCCCTTGTAGCTCTGTCATCCCTTTGCATCCACATTATCATTCCTTCATGTGCCATGGGATTGTGAGTCTTGCGAACATAGTCATATCATAGCAGTTTTCTTTCTCATATTATGAGATTTGAGTAACTTGCTTTTCCTAGTGTTGACATCAAAAATCGTCAAGCAGTCCCGTCAACATTGGGTGGTGCTGACTATATCCGCGAAGTTAATCTTTCACCATCTTGATAACTACAAAATAGACGTTTCTTAGTAGGAATGTCTATTGGATTGGGGGATGGTGATTGATTATACTCCGCCGGTGAAGTTAGATTGATGTCTGTTTATGAAAGAGCATATAAATATACGAGTAGTTGTCTGTATATATTGGTAGAGGGTAGTTCAAGCCTCTTTTTTAAGTCCTTTGAGTCTCACACATGCTACTTGCCTTGTCAAAGTTGTAAAGTATACCGATGCTACTTTGAACACCTTGTGGACCGAGCTTGTATGATCAAGTGACCGAGAAAACCTTGAATATAAGCTGACATTTTTTAATGTCATTTCACTCTCATTCTGCCATGTTATTTTAGGTGCAACACCTAGGTTTTAGTTTTCTTGAATATGGATAAAACATTTTAGGATGGGAATTATGTTTCACGTTCTTGATGTTTAAATCATGGGCCGTGCCACTTACGTGGCGCCCGGCTATTGGCTGGGCGGCTGTGGGTTGTCACAACCCCGTCACTTTAGCTTTTCTCTTAAATCGTAGATTTTCTTAAACGTGTTTGTACTACAACTACCTATGCAAGTTATTAATGTTGAAACATTTCATTTTAGGAAACTCTGGGCTATGTGGATATATACCTTTCGGATGTCGTCACCAACAAACGAATCAACGAGAGATACAACCTCATCGACTCGAAGAATGGTCGAATTCAGATTGAGATGCAATGGAGAACTGCATAAATATTTGAGTCCAAATGGATAATAGGTTTGAATGCATAAATTCTGGGATTTTGATTTTGATTTTTTTGTATTGTTTTAGATTTTTATTTTTTGGTATGCAAATAGAATGAATTTATGATATAACACTGAAAAAGATATCGACTAAGGCTTTGAAAATCTCCTCCCATCTGGAAAATGGAAATCAGTTGCCATCATGTTAACTTGGATAGTGAAAGCACATTTATCTCTGCTACTTTGAATTCGAGCTCGATATCTATTCTTCTATGTCATTAATAGCGAAAGATCAACGACTTTTATCAATTTTGTCAATTTCAATAAAATAATTTTGGATGTTGACCAATATTTTTACTTATTAATGACGTATTCTTAAAAAAAAAAAAAGTCCACGTTTTACAAAATTACTTGTCAAAAAATAAAAATCAAACAAGGGGAAGTAAGAGAATTTTGGATATTGACAGCCAAATTTGCTCCTTCCAAGTCCCTAATTAATGTCCCATAAAAAAACTTGACTATACAATTCTCTTAAGTTGCTTTTTATTAACACATTTTGTGGGATCTACAAGTATTACTCACTTATTCATAACTTATTTTAAATTAATTTATAATTATAATTTGAACAATTTATATACATTTTCCAAACATGCTTGATTTGGTATTGGTTTGGTTTATTACTAAAAGGAAAAAGTGAAGGTTTTCGTTCTATTGAAATCATGCAACGAAATTTTAAACTTTTCTCCTCAACACCCTATTAGTCCCTCCCAATATTGTGTTGGTTATATCGTCTTTTCCTTTCTCTCCATGTCGAATAGTATTTTACGGTGGTGGGATAGTAAGAGAAGAAACAACATGAAGATGGGGGCAGAATGTCTTTTCTTATTATTTTTAATGTAATTAAAAGTTTGTTTTCTCAATAATAGTAATACATTGGTTTTTCAACTTAAAAAATGGACCAAAAATGTTTATTAGAGACCAAAATACTACAAATTTAAAAGTAAGGGGACTAAACTCCCCAAAAAAGTTGGAGATTTAATTAATATAACACTTGAAAAATTGAGGACCCAGTGCAATTTTCCTTTCAAGAAAGATATGGAGGTTGGGGAATACGGTCGGGTCCTGGGTCCGAGAATCTTTGAATCCGATTCTCTTCGAATTTTCCTTGCTTTGTGGGTGGGCCAACCCGCATAATCTGGGTTATCTTTTACTTTTTTCGCATGTGTGGCACGTGCTGAATTACCACAGACAGACCATCAAGCAAACCTTCTATGAGTAAAATAAAAAATAATAAAAATTCAGAAAAGTAAAAAAGGAAAATTCAGAGGCAGAAAATTTCAGACTTGTTGAACAATGGAAGCAAAACGGTACTGTTGAAGCGAGAAAATTGAAAGGTTTTTTTTTTTTTTTTTTTAAAATTTCGGCTGCAGAATAAACTAGGGTTTAAAGATAGTAAAAATTGGAGGTTTTGGTTGGGCTTAGATAAAGAACTGAGGCTTGAATTTCGAGGATTTTTTCCAACTTTTGAAAGAGGTAAAAATAAAAAATTCTTTTGATTGCCACATTTATGTAATATATTTTTTTAAAATTTCTTTTATACTGTAGTAGGTTTAGTGTTAAAGCGTGTTATTAATTGCGTTGTTTGCATCAGTGACCAAATCTCTAGCGAAATCTCTACTATTCCTATTCATTACATATAGACTCGCCTTTACGCGAATACGCTGACTCAATGATAAAGAAGAACATAGTTGTTTAGAGTTCCAGTTCATGGATTGGCATTTTTGTTTCTTTTAAAGGTCAGGATTTTTGGATTTTTCTCCGGTGAAAATATTGATTTTGTTGACAATTTTGTTTCTGTAAGAACACTAGATTTATTTGTGGTGTTTTAGTTTTTGGGCGGGTTTTTCTGTGAATTGATGGGTTTTATTTGACCCACTGTCATTCAATTACAGTTCTTGTTTTGGGTGTTTTTGATATATGTTTCATCATGTGAAATAGCTATTAATTATTACGTCTGAATTTCTGGTATCTACTTAATTATTATCATGTTAATAAATGGGTGATTGCTAGACTGGTAAATGTTTTTTGGTTCAAAATTGTGATCTTGGAGTTGTTACTCTCTGTTCATTAGTTGACTTAAATAATATTTGTTTCTTAATGAATGAGACTTTTGAATTAAGAACTTCTGAGGTACCCGTGAGGCTGAGTTTTAAGATTTGACATTGGAACTTTCAGGTTGGTTGAATGTGAATCCCTCTTGTAACAATTTATAGGGGAAATTTTGTTTCAATTGAACGTTCGAATGTTATAAATACACTGTTGACTTGTATGATGCCTTAAATCTCAATTATGATTTGGGAAGGCCAAGATTGTCCTCTTTGTTACAGACTCTTCTCAAATTGTGGCAAAAAGAACATGTTAAAACCAGGGAGAAAAGCCCTTTGATGTTTTGTGATTCTTATGCTTATATATTACATGTAGTTAGCTCTCTTATACCGCTGCACATGTAGATATGACACTAGATCATTGCATTTTATACTTCATCTTAATTCTATCATCTTGAATCTCAAGGAAAAAGAAGACTGAAATGCATTGTATCGTAGGAAGTCTAGTATGTGATGATCGTACGAAAAGTTCTTGCATTTCTGGTACCTTGGAATAATATAACTAACAGGCATTTGACTTTTTTATGAGTTGAGGAAACTTATGATTAATAAAGAAAATCTCATCACTGTAGATTAAGCTGTGCAATTTTTTTAAATCAAGATGATATTGTCCTTTGTTTCACATTCCTTCCCGACCCATGGTACACAATCCCTGTGCTGCTTTTGTAATTTTCTTGATAAGGAGAGTTGTTATCTTCTGACCTTGTTTTCTTTTTCGTTGTTTCAATGTGATATACTTCCACATGCCCCTACATGAGGAGGGGAATAATGACATCGTGCATTGATGTCACTTTTCTGTTCTACATAATTTTGCTTCTGTTACTGGATTGGAACTGTACATGGTAGATTTGGGATGCCCTGGGGGAATTGGATTAACAATAAGCAACAGTGGAGTACCTTTTTATATATACGATTTTTATTATGTTATTAGATTGGAGCCCTGCATTTCAATTAATTAGTGATTAGGATTACATATAACTATGCGTTTTAACCTTTTTCGATGTGATTTTATGCAGGAGCAGCGCCAAAGATGTCTGAAAATGTAATAGACTGTAGTAAGTGCAAAATTATGATGCTTGACGACTTCTTCAGCTTGTCGGAGATGAATAATGGGCTTACAGCCCCCGCTCGAGTCAGGGAACTTGTGGCTGTCATCAAGAAAGAGGGGGATTCTATTATGAAGAGTGTTAGTGATGCAACCAGGCCGTGGTTTGCAGTAGCAAGAACTATAGCTGCCACTGAGAACAAGGAGTGTCTTGATCTTTTTATTCAGTTAGATGGACTTCATTTTGTTAGTAAGTGGCTGAAGGATGCTCAAAACTTGAGTAATGGTACGAGTGTTGGCTTCGTGGAAGAAATTACTTATTTACTGCTAGCACTTGAAAAGCTGCATATGGACGGTCAGAAATCAGTTTCTTCTGAGATCTGGAGTACTGTTAAGGATCTCCTTGGCCACAATAGTTCCAAGTTACAAAATGCAGCTCAAGCTCTATTAGATAGGTGGGGGGGAAATCGAGATGGTGATACATCTTCCCTGGATGTTGATAGAGTGGGAACATTAAATGATGATGGTATGGGAATAAATGCATGTGCTAAGAGAAATATTTGGTTGCCAGAATATTCTTCTGGAGATGTTCTTCCCCAAAAGAGTTTTGATGAAGCAAAATGCCTAAATTCAACAGTAGAGTGGTCATCCACTGGTTTTGATGCATTTCAATCTGACAAGCTTGAAAATGCACATACTTATGGCATAAATTTGGACTCTGCTGTTATGGATGATAGGCCTTTAAGACACGTTTGTTCGCCTTCCTTCTCAAAGCCTGAAAACGAAAATCTTTGCCATAAGGTGGAGCCTCCTGTTTGTGGTTCAATAGGTACTAGTTCTGTTGAATCATGTACTCCAGCTGTTACAACACAGGGTGCTCTTGACAGGCAGACTGATTTTCACAAGTTACAATTGTTGAATAGTGATGTAAAGCAGACCCCTAATATTGGATTTTCTTCCGAGAAATTAGACTTTATCAAAAAGCTTGACCTGTTAGAAGTCCGACATTATCCTTCAAATTCTGATTCTGCAGATGCATTGAATTCTGTGACACAACCTAATTTACTGAAAATTTCCAATGATGCAGACCAAGATTCCTGCCAGAAAGGCTCAGCTTCTGCTGGTGTGAGGATGATTGACCCTGAGGGGAAGGGTGATATAGATGATGGCAGATGTACAAATAAATGCAGAAGCCCAAGTGCATCCATAACCAAAGAAGGTGGTGAATTTAACACGCATGTATCCTACCAAATTATAGATCCACTAGAAGTTACTTGTAAGATAGATGTGGAAAGAGAAGTCAAAGATTTTGCAGAACGAAGTTCCAGTTATTCTAAAAAAGTTTCAGAAGGAAAACCCCGGGAACCTGATATATCAGACTCCGTAAGTGGAAAACAATGCAATGGCGAGGGCTCGCTTAAGGAGGTGGCAAATGACCGTGATTCGTCTGCAGGAATTTCACCACTTGCAAAAGAGTCTGCAACTAGCACTGAGAACCAAGATGCTGAGCAGATGAATAGCGGACAAGATATGCAAACCTCTCAGGTCACTGAAGCTGTTCAGGAAGCTGCCAGTACAGAGAAAAGCCCTTGTAACTTCGATCTGAATGAAGTTTATTCGGATGATACAAGTTATTCTGGGAATGTAATTTCTATCCCCGTCTCCATTGTTTCTGCTTCAAGGGCTGCTGCTGCTCATGGATTTCCTTTTTCTCCGTTGCAGTTTGAGGGGAATCTTGGATGGAAAGGTTCCTCTGCAACAAGTGCTTTCCGACCAGCATCACCTCGCCGAATATATGAAGGTTTCCAGGATCTTTCCTCTGGGGGAAGCAGATGCAGTTCAAAGCAGCATGGATGTCTTAATATTGACCTGAATCTAGCTGGAAACGGTTACGACAGAACGGAAGATCCAATACCAGATAAACAAGTCCCAGTATCTTCTGGCCCTCCTGGGAAATTTTCAGCGGAAGCAAATTCAAGATTAGAGCGTCTTGAGTTGGATCTTAATCATTCAAGTGAAGCTGGTGATGTTCAATCAGATTGGCTGACTGAGCAACAGCTCTTTCCCAAGAGAAATGACCATCACGGCCAGTTCCATTCTTCCTCTTCATCATCGAAACGGCCAGGGTTAACGAATATTGATCTGAATGGCGACCCTTCTTCTCTCATTTCTTCCAATAATTCCCATTTAAGTAAGTCATCTCAAAACTTAAATGCTTCTGGGGGTATAAAGTTGGATGACTCTGCAATATCTATTATGGGTACAAGAGTGGAGATCAAGCATAAAGATTTCGTTCCTCAGTTTCTGCATGGGACTCCAGAACTTTCATTTGACATTAATTTGGCAAGAACTGAGAGTATTTTGGGGATGGGATCTGCACTTCCACATGCCCATTCTACCAGTTACAATGGGCTTGCACCTGCTTTATCCTCCATGATGTATGGACCTGGAGGTCCCATTCCATACATGATGGATTCTAGAGGAGCACCAGTCGTCCCTCAGATTGTAGGCTGTGCTTCATCTCTACCAACTTCCCTATCTCAATCATCATTTATGATTAGCATGACGGGGTCAACTGCTTCAAACGGAGTTGTGCCTCCCAGGAATAGTTTGGATCTCAACTCCAGGTCGATTATGAAGGGGCAAAATAGGGACACTACAGGCTTCGGGCAGTTCTTGAATATGGGGCAGGTCAGGTCAACAGATGAGCAGCCAAGGTCCAGTTCCCAACTCTACATCAGTTCATTTGGTGGGAAACGCAAAGAACCAGATAGCGGATGGGAACATTACCCCTTCAAACATCATACACCGCCACAGATATAGGTGACATTATCTCGGATTCCTTGCACGTGACTAGAATAGGATCAATCAGAACAGGCTAATAGTTTTACAGTCATAGAAAGCCAACAAAAATAGTCAAACTAACTTAGTGGAGAGGGACTGGTGGAACTAAATAATGATGGGTAAAGTGGATTTATTGTTTTTCTTGTGGCTAATTACCCAAAGGAGAATAGAATCTTATTTTAATGTCTTATTTCTTGGTTTCCTTATCATTTCTTAGGTCTCTGTCCGCCACAGGTCCACAGGATACTTGTTACTTGCAGGAGCACTCAATATATACACGTGTATATACCAATGAAATTAGAGAAAGAATATTGTATATATTATATACATGTTGGGCATCATTGATGCACGGTACAAGATGGATGAACAAGATTTTATCATCGTTACTTGACAAGATTCACTATTGTACAATCCATCTTTATCATAATTCATACGGATTGACAATATGATGAACAAATAGTTCTTTCTTAATATCGTCCGATAAATATAATCCTTGCTGCCAAATCCAAATGTGCCATTAATTTTTTATAAGATTCAAGACGAACTCTACTCATGATTGGTTTTTGTTGATTTAATGAACTGTTTTGGAATTATGTTGGTGCTGCTTTTCTTGTTTGTTTTCGTCCTTGGACAAATATATATATGATAATATTGGAGATGTTTTGCATGAAAAGTTATTTGGGCTGCGCTGATTGAGGCTCTGACAGAAAATGAGGTTGAAACTGGTTTGATATTTGGAGTAAAATGTATGCATGAATCCATAAATAATTTTGATCTTTAAAAATTATGCTGCATTTTTTATTCTTTTTACGAAGAAGTTTCATGTTTGCTTTGTCGAACTGATCAGAATTAACCCCCCCACAAAAAAAAAAGGACATGAAACCACGAAACAAGCATTTTTAGATCACGTGTACATTGTATAATAGATAAGATTCTTGCAACAAACATGAACCCACGAAAGGAATATGTGACATAACCTAAGACAGGCAAACATGATTCATCTTCATAAATACGATGACAATATTCCAGTAACATCTCAAGAGACTACCATGTTAACCACCTAACTGTACATCTTTCTCAGGTAAAACCTTATTAGCTACCAAATTCATTCGAGAAAGAGCGTGAAAGTTTTGAAAGTTTAACTCATCGTAGTGTAAACGTCCTGCGGGGGTATCTTAAACGTCAGTTCTGTCAAAGAAAAGTACGTCTCTGTTATTAGCTGAGCCAGACTTGCTGAAATTCCAGCTTTCTGGACAAAGTTCCAGAATCATATTGCAGAACACTTAAGACGGTGGAGACCGGTTTTTATAGAAAAAATATTCTGAACAGCAGATGAGATATCAAAATGCCCTGCGTACTGCGTAGTGGGACCAAAAAATAAAATCGTAATTCCGCAGCCCCAACCTTGATGGAGTTTTAACATAACATATTTGTAAAAAATCTGGGAGAGTCTAAGCTCTTCCATTTGTGCGGAAATTTCAAATCAATGGCAGTGAAGAAATCAGTGGTTCGTCCTCTACAGGAAGACTTAAGGAACAAGACAGATCGAGAGGGAGTTGGAGCTGATTTTAGCTCTACAAAATGGAGTTAAACAACTCAACAAAATATGGTTTCATAAGGGGGAAATGTGGCAGTGGAACTCAACATTAAAACATAAATTAAAACAAGTAAAAACTAAATATAAACATACATATATACACACTGATTTCTGGGAAGAAACCAGAGGAGAAGAGAAAGCTTTGGAGACTACATTTTTAATCAATTTTCTTGTATCTTTTTTCTTGTATTTCATCCAAACCGGCAGGCTATATTTATAGCCAAAACATGGATACATTTCAAAGGCTTTTGACCAAACAATGTACTAACCATCACTTCTACCAACCACCATGCCACTCCCCTTGATTTGAGGACAAGTTGTCTAATATTCAAATCATTTCATCACATGTCTAGTTGGATTTTTACTAAACTAGACCAACTAAAATAGAAACCACAATAACAAAGATTTGGTTGACAACTAAGTGTCACCAATACCCAACAATATTTTTAGCCATCTATAGGATTATCTGGAAAAATAACTAGGTATCCAGTGCTATCTTTCTCTTCCAAAAAAGGCCACTATTTAGGAAAAGCAGTGACTAATCGACCTAAAATCACATGGGCAAACAAAAAAGGAATTAAGCACTTGAGGTTTAATTTTGGATATGGCTATTGGTAAGAGCAGAGGGGAGCAGAGATCCATGTAACTGCCCATCATAATGATGAGATATGTCTTCGTTGAATTGAATTAATTTTTTGGCATACACTAAACCAGTAATATGCAGAACATAAAATTAAAATTGAAGCAGATAAAAGATCATGATGAGATTTTATTGAATGAGGACTTCTTCCCACCTCCATACTGGAGATTTTTCTGCTTTTTAGCACTCATATCATCTTGAAAGAGTTCCTGCATCTCTTCCGTTCTTGATTTATTTGTGTGGGAAGAATTCTTGGAGTTCTTAACTGCCTTTTTAACAGTCTTGCCAGCATCAACAAGGGAAATTCCGTTTCTTTCTTATTATTGTTCTTTTCTCCCTCATCATTTCAAATGTTAATTCTCATTTAACTTATATGTAACCTTTGGGGAAGCTATAATTTAGCACGGCGTTGAGTATAAATGTTACAGCAGGACTACAGAACATGGAATACCATGACTACCACATGACCTGATTGGCATTCTAATTCAATTCGTCCATATAGTTGTGCGAAATACCCATCCTGTATGTAATTATTCAGCCAATATTTGCATCACAAGTCTCATAGAAATCCCCTTGCACCATTGATGTATATGATATGAATGTCAACTCATTCAACATGGTACAAAAAGGAAAGGGAAATACACATAC
>CAIGRO010153091.1:0-26174 GCA_903798355.1 Fraxinus baroniana | reverse complement strand
TTTCAAATGGCCACAACACAGGTTAAAAAGAATATTTTTGCACATGACTCAGATTTTTGTTGATAGTCGCAGCAAGGGTCACAGCACATGGCTCATGTCACAGCATTGGTCACAGAGACCATATAGCACCACCTCACCACCACCACTATCTTACATGCCCTAACCCTACTACGTCGCTACTACCACAGTCGGCAACTCACCACAACTACAATCACTAACATCGCCAACACAGCCTCACCATAAGCGTCGTCGTCGCCGTCAACATAGTCTAACCCATACTCCACCATCCTACAGCCCCACTCCACTCCACGCGGTNCTACCACAGTCGGCAACTCACCACAACTACAATCACTAACATCGCCAACACAGCCTCACCATAAGCGTCGTCATCGCCGTCAACATAGTCTAACCCATACTCCACCATCCTACAGCCCCACTCCACTCCACGCGGTGCCACAACCATCAACACCAATGGCGCCTCCACCACCACCCACCACAAAAACAGAGTCAACACCGCCACAAGACCACCAAGAACCGACACAACTGTCCCATCACCGCAACACCACCGCAACCACATAAACAAACAACACCAACACCTACATCGCACCAACAATCACCGCACCACACCACTAAAAAAAAAATGCACTCCGAGCGGAGCAGATCGAGACCGTCTTTGCAATGGACGCAGCAAAGGGCAAAGGAACTTCACGAGGTTTCTGTAGCGGCGGTAGTAGCAGTAGCAACTTCAAATCGGCGCAGTGAGGTTGCTGTCGCGGCGATCGTTGTGGCGTCGCTGCTGCTTCAAACCGACGCCGCTCGATGGCGGCGGCGCAATAGTGGCGGTGAGGGAGCGAGAGAGGAGTGAGATACAGAGAGAGCGAGAGACGGAGAGACAGATAGACGTGAAATTAGGATTTGAAATTAATTTAGAGGTGAGGTGGGGTGTATGTATATATTAATTTTATTAATATTTAATTAAATATAAAAAATCTGTATCTATATATAAAATATTTGATTTGTAAATATTAAAACTTGACATCTGATTTTTGAACTTGGATTTCCAAAAGTAGGGAATTGGATAATTTGCCCATTTGAAATCTGATTTATGAATTTGAATTTTGAAAAATATGGAATCTATAATTACCACTTATATAAATCTTAACGTACATGTAATTAGATCCAAATTGCAAATTAGCGAAAGGAGACGAGACGAGACGAAGGGTGTTAGATAGGCAAAAATGGTGGAACAATCAACAATTAATTTAATCACATATTTTACAAGATTTATAGCTTTTATAAATATTTTTATCATACATTTCATCAACTTTTATTAAAAAATATAAAATAAAAATATAACCTCTATCAAACAATCCCTTTAGCATTTACATCTCTCTCAGCATTAAATTCGGAGACGAAAAGTTAGAGAAAATAGACACATAGATGTAGCATTTACGTGCATCCAGAACAACTCGAAGGCGAATTAGTTGAGGCCGAATTTCTTGATTTTCTGAAAATTAATATGTAATAAAACATTAAGTTTATAAAAATAAAAATAGAATAAAATTAAATTCCCCCAACTAAACGTCCCCAACCCACCTCCAACAAGTACTTCCAATGAGCCACGTGGAAATTGGATGCGAAAATAAGTGAATCGTTCCAGCTCGACTCGTCTATTTTGACCTACATCTCTAACAATAATTCAATTTAGTAATTAGTGTAAATCTCTCAAATTTAAGTAAAGTTTTAATTGTCACATTTTAAGCAAAATTCACATATAAGATTAATCGCATACTATAAAATAAAAATGCCGAATCACTTTGACCGTCCCCTCACATGGGGGTGATGCCAGCGATGTTTAAAATTGTGGGTCCCATTCCTATGTGAGGAGATTGTCAAAGATGATGTACATCAAGATTGTACATCTAGTATAGTTGACTTTAACACGTTTGAGATAATTTTACACAAAATGAAAGGGTGAGGCACAAAGTTCAATAAATGCAATCAAAAGTTTGAGAAAACAAGGTGAGAATTTAATGTTTGTAGGTAAGGAGAGTATGGTTGGTTGGATCTTGGATGTTAGCACAAAAGGTTTACAAACATATCGGGGCAATTCCTTTTACCACTTCGACCTTTGCACATGATTTTTGTCCCTCTACGGTGCACCTATTTAATGAGGTACTATTAATAAAATGGAAAATAATTTTAAAAGGCCATAGAATTTTCCTTTTGTTTTATTTTATTTGCGTACACATAGGGTTTTGACTACACTAAGTCATGCATTTAAATTGGGCCGACTACAACGGTTGAAGATGTGACAGTTAGGAATTATTCAGCATAATTCATATATATATATATATTTCAAAATAATAGACATATTTCACATTTCATAAATTAAGGGTGTGTTTAATCCACGTTATTTTGAAAGAATATATTTTGGAATAGTAGACTGATGGTGAATGTGTGGTTGAAAAAAAGGAAAAGTTATTGATGTGATTGAAAATATTATTTTATTGAAAAATGTGTGATAGAAAATGAGAATGAAAATTTTAATGTGAACCAAACAGAAACTAAATTATAGTTCATAGTATTAATAAAAGAGTATTTACTTTTTGATTTTATAATCAGTGTGAGATTAAAGTTTATATGGAGAATAATTCTTATGTATTTTGAAATCCTATAAAGACTGTTATATTTGTATTGCAGGGACAAACCATAAGCTGACCGCATAGCGCAGTGGATTAGCGCGTTTGACTTCGGATCAAAAGGTCGTGGGTTCGACTCCCACTGTGGTCGACTCTTTTTTCCCTGTTTGGTTAATGACTTTGTTCTGCCGCCAATTCAACAAACATTCAACAAGATTAACCACCCACCAATTGTGTTATTTATTTTAGGAGTAAGTTTAATTCACTTTTTAACATTTTATGAAATGAAACATTGAAACTTCTACAAAAAATAAAAATATAAAATTAAAAGTAGGTCATCTTCTTTACAAGCATGAGATCTCGATCTTTAATTAGTTTATTTACTCCTTTGTCTACGTTGTTTCCACTCTGTCTCCCCTCTTTTTGTTTCATTCTTTCTCCTCGTTAAGTTGATAGTTTATTCATTCTCGTTGCTGAATAATTCCATTTCACTAGAATTTCACCAAAAATCTCACATGAAGGTGAATCCCATTGCGAATAAAATATTGCAAAAAACTGCAAACCCCACCTGTGTTGTTTTTTATCTGTTGATTTTCTATGTGTACAACATTTTGTACACATCAAAAATGCTCTTTGGTATGCCCATTTTTCTTTTAGGACCATCCAAGTTCTTCCTACTATACGAAAGCTACTTGACGGTCTCGAGTTGTAATTCAACAACTTGGGAACTCGATAGGATTTGGAAACTAGTTGGGAGACTTGTATTCAATCACTTGAGAGCTTCAGAGATTTCTAAAGACTTCCTCCAAAGATATGAAATGAGTGGGGAAGATGATAAACTGTGAAATGTGAAAGCCTTTCGAGCAAAAATAAAATTAAGCCATTATTTGATATCATTATTTGGGAAAAATAAAGTTTTGAATAGTGAGTTTTAAAAGAATGTACCCTAAAAACCATTCAGAATCTTTGCACAAAACGGCAATGGATTGACATCAGAATTCCCACCTTACCAGGAAGGGCTACAGATTTGTCTAAAACGAGGAAACAGAACATCTATATCTTCTTTTTATAAAATGGGAAATGCTATTTGTACACCCGGATTAACGCCCCATTGTACAGCCCCCTCACAAGAGGGGGGGCCAACGACCAATAAAAAATCGTTGTTGTGCATCAGATAAAAAGAGACCAATGATGCTTGATTAATCATTAATAGATTATGAAACAAACTGAAAAAGCACCGCTCTTTGGTACAACTATTTTGATGACTAGTAATAACAAACAAAGAGTTCCCATTAGTAACATCGATGTTGGCCTCCCATAATAGGACATTGCTACTGCATGGAATTTATACTTAAAAAAAAGTCTAAAATCATGTTGTCAAAAGTACTAAACTATCAAGTATAGCCGCATCCAACGGTTTAAATTGAATATCTTCTAAATCCAATCCATTCATACAAAGATAAAAAGCAAATGAAGTTCGCAACATTAACCAAACTGGGGAGTACCCTATCATTGATACAAGCTTCCGAATACTTAAAGAGCCACCTATTTGGCTAATCTTGGCTACTCTACACTTGTGGCATGGTTGATTTTGAGATCGCAAGTACTCGAAGTATTAAGGGAAAAAGAAGCTAAAATCTTGTTCATAATACTTCAAATACAATCTAGTACTTACTAAACATGCACTTAAAGAGGAAACCAGTAGCAAGGAAACAAATATTCTCTAACGGAAGGGCATAATTCTGGTTTCCCATGCAAGCCTACTCTGCATCAAACCTGATCTTCTTTGAGGTGGGCTGGTTGCTTCCAACCTGCAAAAGATATAAAACTGAACTGTAAGACTGTAAATACAGTTTCTTTATCTATTTTCCTGATCCCCCACAGCCCCACTAATTTTTTCATGACGTCAAATCAATCTGATCGAGTCATGGAATATGAAATCCGCAAAGATAAAATGAATAGATCAGAGTTTTTAAATACTCTAACACAACAAAAGAACTTGTGCGTTTAACAGGCCTTCAAAAAATGAAGTGTCTCCATACAAGTAATTTTGAAGTCAGGATTAGATATCTCCAAGCAATGAAAGAAAAATAAAATGAAAGGAATGAGAATATTCTTACAATTTCTGGGCAATCGTAATCGATACCGGAGGCCTCAATCCTCTTCCGCCTTCTCCTGTCCCTTTTCATAATTCTTTCTACCAATTTCTTGTGCTCTTCCAAGGTCCTTTCCTAGATGTTTTGTATAGCAATTCAATGAGATCATATTAAAATAAGCAGCCCTGGTCGATTTAATTTCAAGTCACAGTTATTGTTCATATTGCTTTTTCAACAAAAGTAAGAATCATATAGTTTATATACCTTGTCATGATGCTTCCTTTCAATTTTAACCCAATCCAAGGGTTTGTACCGGTGAGTCACACCTTTCCATCTAAAAATAAGAAATAGAACCATAAGCTTTTTCTACATGAGCCATGGACGATATTTATAAATCTTATCCTATAGTGTATATTATTATTTTCCCCTTTATTTTCCATCTTTTTTTTATATATATTGCTTCTTTTTTCCTTCTTTGTTGTAGGGCAGAAACCAGAGGGTCTAGAAGCGAGATATGAAAGCCTTCTTATAAAACATCCGTAAAACCACATGGTAATAATAAATTACCTAAGCGTAAGCAATATATATTCTGGTATTCCAAAACTGGAATATCATCAACTTCTGGAAGGACTCAACCTCTGAACTTCCTTCTTTGTTATACAATCATTACCTTGCACAAACATGCACAGGCTACCATCCCAGCCATACGTCTTATGGACTATTATTATTCAACTGAAATATTATATATGAAATCAAGAGAATAAATTATGCATGTTTAAGGTATCAACCCGTCAGTTCTAATACGAAGCCGAATCCTTGAAAGGCTTCTTCCCTTCTGGGACAACAGTCTTCAATCATTTCAGTTTGAAGGTTATCATCCACAGTTTATAGAAGTTGATATTTTAGTTCCTTTAGCCTAAACAGATATTGGCAATCAATTCCAAACATTTTATTTAAACACAATAAAAGTTCAGTGGTCATTAAAATTTGATTAAAGGCAATAGAATAATGCTTACAGTTTTGGATGAACACGCTCAGGAGGAACAAGATGAACTTGCAACAGATGCTCAAACAATAGATAGTTATGCATGCATTCCGAAACAACTTTTGCAACCTGCAATTTTGAAAACAAAGTAAAAAGAAAGCAGATCATGTTAAGACAAACATTTCTGAATACATCAACTTAATCAATATGCACAAGTACTACCTCGGGAGACTCAAATTCAATGAATCCAAAATGCCTGGATTTCCCTGTCTGTCAAATAAAAACCAAACAAATTAATACCATTGGAAGAATTGAACAATAACAAATACATGCCCATCGTGACACGCTAATATGTCAAAGAACATTTCTTCCTTTCCAAAAGAAAGTGATTGGAAGATCACCATGGCACCACCCAACAGTATGCAAATAAGGATTAATTTTGATGTCGGAATATCCAATCAAACATTTCATCGGCATCATATGTCTATTAGAACCAAATTGAATCTATATTTACCAACAAAACAATCTTTGCTGCTTCACAAAACAAAAAGTTTAAAAAGAAATTGTCCCACATCAAAATTTGTAATAGAAGATTATAAGGCAGGCAAGTGTGGCATTTGTCATTGCGAAGTAATGCTAATTTGTGTATGCGAGCATCAAGAAACTTTTGGTGGAGTAAGACAAGTGAAGTACCAATACAAATACAGTCACACTTGTACATTCATATTGTATGATATTGGGTTTAGGTTTATCCGGTTGTCGGGAAAACAATATGGCATATGTTACAGCACGAGAAATTGGAATATGAAGCCCAGCTAAATGTCTGGATTCAAAATTTTAGGCTGATAATCTGAATATGGTTAACATATGGAAAACAATTACATCGAAATCAAAGGCAAAAACAGTTGTGCAATGTGAGGCACGGGGGTGAGTTTAACTACAGTCCACTCCCTCAGACAGGGACAAGGTATTCAACGGAATGCTCTAATCCAAGATGCTTTCTGCATGAGGCACAGGTAAATTGAACAAATGCTAGATTTTCGACAAATGGTCTAATGAATTGTTTATTCATAGAATAATACACTGACCAACTTTTCTTGCAAATTATTTTTACTCGCCAATTCTCTAAATGGAAGTAATGGAAAAACTGAAGAGCTGCAAAACATATTTTAAAGGCAGTAAACCACGATGAATGAAAGGTCGGAAGTGTGAGTTCTAGACTTGGAAGTACCTCAAATGTTTTTGTTTAGAATACAACTCCAATCCCATACTTTTCCATCATTCCTAATATTATTGTTAAAATACCTAATATTTGTACGCAGAGGATTGAGCACAAATACATTATCTACTGCTATCATAGCTGACAAAGAAACTATAATCCATCCTTCCTCTAATCCTTTCCATACTACTGTTTAGCTGCCCATCTACCGTATGTCTGAGTTACCAACTCCAAGCTACTCTTTTCCACATATTATCCATCTCTCTTCTACATTAAGCCCCTGTTTGGTGGGGGGATTAAAATCAGATTTTTTTTTGTAAATTTTGATAAAAACTAATGAATGTGGTGTTTAAAAGCAGTGGGACCATGAAATATGTGATTAAAAATAAATATTTATTTTGACTTAGATTGAAATCTGAATTTTAATTTGTACCAAACAGGGGGCCCGATAGTAAATAAGCTTAGAATTAGAGTGAACACATTATATTTTGCAATATCACAACTTCGAAATTAAGCCACGTTTCTTTGGTGCAATAGAGAGATGCAAGGGCCTTGTTCATTAAACAAGAAATGGAACATAGCCATTCAAAATCCTTGCTTTATACTGACAATTATCATACTTGAGAAAAACCAACACAAAGATGAATACATAACTACTGAGTTAAAAGAACAAACCTTCCTATTCCTTGCTATTCGAAGTCTCTTGATTGTACCAAATTGCTTAAAGAAACCTGCAAAAGTGAATCTTATAACCGCCATACCTGCACGTACTAAACAAGTGTATATTAATTAACAAAAAAAAAACACCAAACCTTCCATTTCATTCTCATAAAATCCATGTGGGATCCTTCCAATATACAACACAGTTGCTTTATTCTCTCTCTCTTCGATCTTCAGGATCTTCCGCGCCGGACCACCCTCCAACGGCTATTAGTTTTCAGTACAAATAAGCAGACCAATGAACCAAGCAGACATAATAGTAAAAATGTATATTAGAAAAATAGTAAAAAATGAAAATAAACAAAGAAAACTAATGCGATTGTAGGTTCAACATAAACACGCACAAAATGGAAAATAGAGCGTACCACGAAATCAGGACTGTCGCCTTTGGGAGTGGAGAATTGAGCAGACGCCTTCTTCAAATTCTTCACAATTGATTTCTTTTTTGCTTTGGTCCCCATCTCTATATAACACTATATATAAACACATATAATATATATCAGAAATTTTTACTATAAAACGAGTGAAACAAAATTTTCATCTTAAAGAAAAAAGGATAAGTAAAAAAAAAAAAATTAGAGATTTACCTGGTGTTCAAGAGGGAAAGATTTTCAGAGATATTCGGAAGTTGGGGGAAATTGAGAGAGAGAGTATATGCTGAAACCCTAAGCGAGTTGCAGAGAAAACGGGAAGGGTTTTTAAATGGGCTTTACGTATTCCGAACCAAATTAGGAATGCAAATATGGGCTTCACCTGGCCAACCCGGCCTGGCATCGATGTTCCTTGAGTGGGCCGGATCGGGTCACAAGCAACCTGTTTTATTATTTTTAATAATAACCAAGAACCAATAATAAATAAATAAAAATTATTTGGACACGCCAAATTATTTGAAAAAGTAGACCTCATTACATTCCAATTTGTTGCCAATTCGTTCTCAATGCCTCTTAGGTGTAAATACAAGTGGTGACCTCTTAACTTAAAGTTGACAAGTTCGGGTCGGTTATTCTACTTTTCTTGTTTATATTTTCAAAAGCTGAATCAAGTAAAATTGGAAAAATAATTTTGTATTGACCTTTAAGGAACAAATGTATATAATTAGAAAGAAATTTATTTGATTTTTTAATTCAAAATTATTTTTATTTACATTATGTGCGTTCACAAATCAAAATGTGATGGTAGATATTTCATTTTTGTCCCCCACAAATTTCTACCAAAGTAACTTCATGTTTGTTAAAATATGAAAAATGTAATTATTCGAGTTTGTAGTAGGTAGAACTCGAATTTATCTAACCATTACGATAACAATGGTAAAAGCCATTCTTTGGCCTCGATTGGAAAACACGATTTTGACACCTTTAAATCCAATACTTCATACCAAATATTTTAAATTATATTAAGAATATGTTTTATTGTGCTTAAATACTTATATTTTAAATACAATACTTTTAACGAATTATACTTATAAAAATACTTTTTTTCTAGAAAGGATGTATAACCAAATATTGCTCTAAAATACACATGGACCTGCATGTGAACTCATCATTTCCGAGTACCATATTTGATTGATACACACTCAATATTACATTCCAAAAATTATATTTCCTCTACAGCTAGTTTCTCCATTCACACTCTCAATAATGGGACCCTTATAATTGTATGTGCCACCCCCTCAATCAAAATCTCTTCTTGATTAATTCTTTTTCTTCTTGAGGAGAAAAACCCTTATTCTGGAGAACTCGTTTGTTGTCTTCATCGGGGCTGAGGAGGCCTCTCCCCTTTTTGGTTTCGGTTTCGCTCAGCAGAATTGCTTCCTTTTATCTTATGTTCATTTTTCTTAGCCATCTTACTTGCAGGAAAATGCAATCGAGCCATTAGAGGTCTAGGTGCCCGCAATTGCCGGTCAAAACCTCTGACACAAACAAATCCTGCAATAAGATTTCAAATGACATTAAGTGCGACTAGACAATATAATAAACAAAATCATCGTATTAAACATGCATTTAATGTCAATTATTAAGAACTTGAAAGCAGGGGCACATATTCTGTCTATGTCGTAGCATCTTAAGATGTTCGTATCTTAGACTTTAAATCTACATGCTTCCCTCTATAATCTATTTATTTTCCCTTCTTTCAGGTTAAATAGTTCATTAGTTTATTGAAATTCTAGGTCTTTTCATCTGATCAAATATGAATTATTTTACATGATTGTCATCGTAAGAGACAGTTCATACCTTTCCAAAAGCAGTATTGAATATCTTCAGCTGACAAGCCTGGCAAACACCAATACTCTTTCCTTGAGCCACTTTTTCATTATATCAAGCTATAAATTAATCACTATATGTACCTTTGAAAATGGTCGAGACAGAGGTTCCAAAGAAAACTGTTCGTCTTGGCAGGTTCCATAACAAATTTCTTGGAACATCAATAGGATTAAGACTTGATTCATGATCAGCGAATACCTGCAAAAGCATTAATTGTGCATCATAATCTCCATTTATTTGATTCATAAAGATGAGAACAAAATCTTCTCCTTATACAATGGACAATATACTCCCTTCTACTGAATCATGGTACCTTTAATCAATGACTTATTAGAGACAAATTAACCAATAATAAGAATAAGATTTACCTCATTGACTTGGAAGTATGTGCCATTGAGTGGGAAGCTACCTCTCATTGCTGTTCTGCACGGTATCTGCAACACGATAATTAATTTAGCTAAAAAGGTCATCTATGTCTATGGTTTTGCTTTTATTGGTGATAATTCTCATTAGGTATATCATTCTTGTGCTGCTCACCAGAAGTGTGCCTCTCACAGTTTGTGATTGTGTTTCTCTTACACGGTTGCATGAAAGGCACGTCTTCTTATCGCACAGTCCCCCTAAATCCTGAGAATCGCATTTACTTTCAGGAGGTTGAATTGAATCTGCGGTTTCACCTGGTTCAGATGATGGCAAATTGGGTCAAATGGTATGCAAATAAGAGAGCATGACAACTAACTATATTTTTGTCCCCGTCTCTTGAAAATCTGTTCCTTTCCACTTTAATTAAACTTCTTAACACCTTATTTAAATATCGACAAAGCTATTTTATCTAACATTAATAATTCAAACCAAATAAGAAGTTTTGGAGATTTTAAACCAAACCAATAAATATACAGTGGCTCTAAAAATTGTTACCAATGACATTTGATTTAACACAGAGTATCAAAGGGTTTCAGCCTTCTTTCACCATGAGATACTGTCTTTGTTATTATGTGGACATTTGGGGTGTATAGAAGTGATTCAGCACCATGTAACTCTAGTGCTTACCAGGTGTCCATATAGCAAGGAGGTACGGACTAGGATCATCAAGCTCTCGTCGGTCCAGCTAAGGTTAACAAATTTCATGGTCAGTGGGAATTAATTTGCATATAAGCAAAAATGCAAGAGTTAAAAACAGAGAAAAAATTTCTAACCCCTTTCAGAAGTGAATGTGAATCTGGGAGTTCGTACCTGCAGCAAATTAAGGTTCCGGAAAATGATTATCAATATCAGACTTGATTTTTAAAATAATTGGTCAAGTATCGGCAGAAATAGGTTTATTTAGGTGGCCGCGAAGTTCATTACTTAAGTGGTTGTGATGCAAAAGGTTGTGGGAGGTGTAACAGGTTTCTACAATAATGTCTGATGGTTGAGTAGAATCAATTTTCTAGCTTTTGTAGAATGAATACATTCTTTCTGACTAGCATAAATATATAGCCCCCGTTTGATGCCCATTAAAAAGAATGTTTTGGGGAAAATGAGTTTTGGAACAATAATTTTTTTGAAGAATGTGTGATTAGAAACTAGGGAAAATTTTGTAGGTTTATGTGCAAAATATATTATTTGTGATGATGTGTAGTTGAAAATGAGTTTTTGGAGAATGGTAGACAAACAGGGGCATAATAGCTTTAATTAACAGTCAGGTGCATAGTTATGTATTAAGTTGATGCTTGGCCAGTGTATTGGCTTACATGTTTTGTTCCAAAACAGAACTTCCAAAGATAGCAACTTGAATTGCATGTGCATTGTATACGTTTTTGCTTTACTAAATGTGATTTGAACATTTGTCTGGTCACACTTAATTCTTGTATAATTTCATACTTAATGAGTTCTAATACTTACACTTGGTGCTCTGTCCGTAATCGATTCACATTCTTCAGTTTGGGCATTGGAATAGAAGCAAGTGCTGGACTCAAAGCAACCAGGGCCTTGGACATATCTCCTTTTTGCATTTCCATGCTGTGTTCTTGCATAAAGCTCTGCAAATTTGTAGTGAATTGTTCTATATTGAGTTCAATGGTAGGGATTTCATCAGGATCCTCATAGAATGCATCTTCAATATCAGTTTCTGATACTTCTGTAAATTGTTCAGGTGTTGTTGGTTCTTCAATAATAGGATCACGTGATCCCATACTTAACCCTGTTCCTCTGTTTAAGTTATCCTCCAATGGAGGTAGTGGTAAAGGCCTCAATGTTATACAGGAGTTTTTATCTGCGGTTGTAGGTGCAGCTTTACTCACTATACGTCCCTCTTCTGGTCCTGGAAGAGCAAGTCGTGCACTGCACCAAACGTATGTATTCATCATATTGGCATGTATATGTCTTGAATTTGCGTACAGTCAATTTCTGATGAGCTTTATGTTGTTGTCATTTACAAGTGTACATGATTATTGAGACCGATGTCTAACCTTGCAAAAGCGCTGGCAAAGTGTCGGCATTCTCCTCTCATTGGGCACACATTACAATTTGGCTCTCTCTTTGTGCAGAAAACCTGTATTTGGTATAAAAAAAATATTGCCTGTTAAAAAGTCATTTCCATGTGGTCAGTGTAAATGATTTCTAATATGTACCAAAAGAGAGATAAAATAAATGATTCTAATAAAGTAAAAATGAGCTATAAGGAATGTGAGGTCATACCTTCCCAAATGTTATCATTTGATAGTGTAGTTCATACCTGTAGTTCCATTGTATATTATTCAGTGAAACATCTAAGGGTATGTCATGACAGTCTTTCACATGGAATTCTTAAGATAGAGTAAAATGTGATTCTGATTAATAGAGTCGTTCTGAGGAAGTAAATTACAAGGTTTTCTGATCCAGGTTACAGAGTCTGGGCCAAAGATATTTCTGTATCGATTCCAGCACTGGATATCTGCTTGGAAACACGATTAATTTCAGGAATGGTTGGTAAAAAATTTGTTGATTACGAAAAATATATACTCACAGTTCAAGGAGATGCAATTGGAGTGATTCGGGAAGTGGTTGGAGAGGAACCCATCCAAGTCGCACAGCAATTCGTCCAACGTTTGTGTCAACCTAACAAACCGAACAGTTAGTGCAAAATTTTATTTTCCTTGTCAGTTATAAGAGATCCATAACTGGTAATTGTCCTTACTGGGAAAGCAAGATGATGAAGTGTTAAGAGGCGTACACACTCCACACTCTTTAGTCCCAGTCCTCGTATGCTTAATAGGTAATCTCTACAAGACATTGTTTTTCATTGAAGTCGGAAAGTGGTTTTTGCAGATGGATAAATATTTTGATTAATACATGATCGGATTAGTTTCTTTGAGAAAGCTTACTTGGATTTGTCTGGTGGAACATATCTTAACCATTCTAGGTCGATTCTTTCATGTTCTCGAACAAGTCGATCCAGAAAATCCTACAGAAATATGTGACCAACGTTGCCTTGGATTTTAGTATTTCAAAGAGTAGATACTTCTAGTGGAGTATTATAATTATTCTCTATACCTTAATTCGCTCTGCTAGCATGTTGTTCATTCCCCTTTCCTTTATTGTTTCAGAAATCTCACGAACATCAGCATTTCTTAATGCTACATAGTCCAGAGAATCCATTGTGTCGTTGCTTCTTTCTTGTTGTCCAATCTTCAATTCAACCTGCTTTCTCAAGCTATCCCAATTAAATGCTTCCATCTTTTCCTTTTCAACCTTTCTCTTTCTTACATTTGAGGTTCTGGTACCTATCTGATTGGGTGGTTTGGGTGGTTCACTCAAAGAAGAGACTTGCTCGAATCCTTTTGCTTTAGTTCCATTTGCTAGGTGTTTCAGATTATCTGCAATAGTTTTTACTTGGACATCAAAATTTTGTACTCCTAATCTGGAGTGAAGGTCTTGCCGTACATTACCGCTTGGCATTTCACTGAGCACTTCAGCATGTCTATTGGGTTCTGTCACAAAGATTCTTCCTGGCTGAAATGTCTCATTCCTCTGTTCTTGGTTAGAGTCGATGGAACGTCGACCCTTTATGGTGTGGGACCCTGCTGGTAAACTAATTTGCTGTTCCTGGTGCATGCTTGAAATTGTATGGTCCACTCTTGATTCTTGAAATGTTGGCATTCCAGTCTGCTGGGTGATGAAACTACTGTCTGCATGTGGTCCTACACAATCCTGTGTATGTCCTGCACTGGTTTCCGGGGTTATTTCAAAAGTTGTTGAAGTCATAGAAGACATGGTTTCTTTCTCTGAAAGTCCAAGGAAGCGTGCTTCCCATTCTTCCAAGTCTGTTGTCGTACTGAACTGATAATTACTGGACAGAGGAACAAGTGTCTGATGATGCATCGCGTCAGCAGTGAAAGGATAAGCATGTGGTACACTGCCACTATCCAGTTTCAGGTTTTGTCCATTAGTCACTGGATTTTCCAATTGCTGATTACCAAGCAAGGGTCTCTTATCTGGAAATGAACTTCCCGTCACTTGATACTGATATTCCTGGAATGATGTGATTTTTTCAGCCTGTTGGAAAGAATTAGCACTATAATTTTTTCTGAAATTGCATCCATTTATTTGATCTTCAAATTCTGAATCAGTGGCTAGAAAAAAGAAGGTTTCCGTAGAACTTTGTGATGACATGCCATCTTCCTCTTTTCTTCTGCCATGTAAGTTGGTTAAAAATCTCGTTGTTCCCATCTTGTCATTTTCTGCCCCGTGTTCACATGATTGCCTGGATGTTATGCAGCTGAAGTTGTATACTGGGTGCCTTATCATTCTGTGATCATAAATTTTGTTTCGGCCAGGATACTTTATTTGAACCTGTCTTCCTTCAACCAATGGACTTCCACCATTTTGGTAGCATGTTGGCCTGATGGTTGTCGTTTGGAGAGGGAACTTGGCAGCAAGAGACATGTAAGCGGAGCTGCATGCACGGGAAGAGAAAATATAGTGATAATTAGCTCCTGTTGTTAATCTTGTTTTGCCCCTAAGAATCCTGCCAAGAACATTGATTTTACCTTGAAAGATGATCCGACACATTCTGTGTGAGAAACACTCCTATTACTGAGTCTACTACAGATCCTTTCCATTTGGAGAACCTTCTATCTCCTGCAAATATTCCAATCTTGTTTCAAGTAATCAACCATTACTTCATGCATTCTGATGCATTTTGTTCAGGTAAATCAAGATTATTTCTTTTTAGTTAATATTTGGTACGGTTTATGAATTTATATGGTAAACATGAAAAGAAAAAGTTGGTAAATAGAGCTGTTAAAAAGCTTTAGCTCATCAATATGTCTTCCTTTCCATATTTAAAAGTGACGTGGCTAAAAGAACACTTGTTCACCTGTCAACATTAAAGCTGCAAGAAACTTGATGTTACAACTTATATCCCATGTTTACGTGTGAGTCTTAACATGATGGACAGTGAGCTAGATCAGTTATGTCAGAGTGTATCTTCAAGAGAATAATTTGTTTACTAACTGTAAAACCATCAATAGAATGGTTTGTCAGGGAAACTTAATAGGTTCCAAGGGGATAAGAATCCCACATTTGAGAATGATGAAAAGAACATATACTGTAGAGGTATCATACGAATCCCACAGTGGAAAAAGATAAGACCATAAACATATTATAAGGGTTTGGATAGTATATAGTTTAAACTTATTATAGTAGTTAGAGCAGAATATGGCAAGGCGTTTGGCCACTCATAAAAGGTGTGAGCGGTGAACCGCTAGTGGTGCATTCTGCACTCCACAATAGTGTGAGGTAACGTGGTGTTAAGCCTTTTCAATCGTTGATTTAAACCGATTAGAATGTGATGAAATCCAGCTTGCTAATTGGATCAAAGGATGTGCGTGTTGGTAAGATGCAATCTCAATAGTTAGATTAAAGCGTTAGTTGATCATCAACGATCAAGTGATATAATCACCGTAACTATCAATGGTCCACCCATGATGCACCAACACGGACA
Organism: Fraxinus baroniana; assembly: GCA_903798355.1. NCBI lineage: Eukaryota > Viridiplantae > Streptophyta > Magnoliopsida > Lamiales > Oleaceae > Fraxinus > Fraxinus baroniana. Next base: position 10,286 of record CAIGRO010153091.1, on the reverse strand, counting down.
TGTGTGTCTCACACGAAACGTTGATTAAATTCTTAAAAATTCTTTATTTATATAGTACAAATTTAGTTTTATACTTGTTATTAAATTTTCTTATTGAAATCTTTAAGCATGAGTACCTATTTATTACTTACTGATAACTTTGAATTAACAATATATAAGAAAAATTATTAGGGTAAAGTGTCCGAAAAGTATAAGTACCGACTCGTGTCCGACACGTGTCGGACATGAACACACTACCCTAATTGAAGTGTCTGTGCTACAGAGTAGTCCACTATACAAACAGCAATACTCATGGTTTATATTAAAATATATAAAGCTTATTAGGTGTACTCGAGGTTCTATTAAATCTTTTCAGTCGTTGATTTGAGGTGATCAGAAGATGACGAAATCATGTGGTGGATTAGATCAAAGGATGGGTATTTTGGCCAAAACAATATCTACTATTAGATTAAAGTGTTAGTTGATCATTAGCGGTTAACTTACTTAATCATACAAAGAGAATACACGGTACAAGGGGAGAAGGAACCATGCAGCAAAGGTGTGTGCGCGTATAGAGAAAAGTGCTAAAAAGATAAAAATTAGAGTGAGGTACATGTGTGTATGTCTAGGATGCACAGACACGAACATGCAGACGGGTAGGGGTTAGCATTTTAATAGGTACCCAACCTTCCTTATCGGAGTCGAGAACTGATCGGGCCCCAAATGATTCTCGATTCTTGAACTAGAACCGTGGGTATCCAACTTTGGAACTGAATTTATCACTTTTATAAGTTTTTTTATTTTTTTCAATTTATTCACCCTAACAGAATGACCTCGCTCAACAAATAGCAAGTTTGTAAGGTCCTAGTAGTAAGTACACTAATCAATCAAATTCATTCATTTAAATAATTGAATTACATCACTCTCGCTTGTAGCCACTCATGACCTCACTTGCATGTTGCCTGTCCTACAAACCCTTTTTGAGGCATCGCAACAAATCCACAGTCAGAATTGGATATTTTAGGCTAGATATTGGATGTTATTAGGTGGAATATTTGCAGTGGATTAAAAAAGTGTTTAAATATGTATTTGATGACATATTATATTTCTTTTTCTAGTTATTGGGAATATATTTTGTATTGTCAATTCATGATTTTTTAAAATTTTTTAAAAATTATGGATAAAACAAAACCCGAACTAGAATTGACAGTTTGGTTCCAGTAATTATGTTGACCAAAATGACTTTATTTACGAAATACTCGAAGTTTAATAGATGTTCTGAGTATTGAAATACCGGATCGACACACTCGATGTCCAAGCCTACCGACAGGTTATTTTGGTAATTGGAGTTAAAATCCAATGAGTAGGTTAATATTGCAAGGGTCCTTTTGCAATGGGTCAAACCTTCCCACAATCGAACACATTTTGAATTAATAAGACCTTGTTGAACACAAATTTTTAAAAAGCAAAAGCCCAATATCACTTTAGCATTACAAGAAAAACATATGATAAAATGAAAAACGGTTTCTCTTCTCTTCCCAAATTTGCATTCAGGTTATCTACATTCAAAATTAATCTCTGACTAACAAATCTACATAGAACCGTCTCTTCCTCTCCCCTTTCTTGCTTTACCAAGTGTTGACTGGCATTTTGTTTGTCGATCCATTGTTGTCTCTTAGTTTCTTTGCAATTTCTCCTCTTTTTTCATACAAAAAGTGTCAGCTATATGTTGACGACTTGAGTGAATAAGAAAAAAGGGGACATGCCAAATGGCGAATATGACACATATCTAGTCATGTTCAATATGTGTCGATGTCCGACACTCTAGCCTTTCCATGCATCAGATAACATGTGTGCGGCGTAAATTGAGTATTTTAATTTTTTGTAGAGAGAGGTTGATAGAGTAAGGAAGCTCTTAGATTATGAGATTTATTGAGTTAATTGATTTCATTTTCTCGATAGTTTGTTGAACAACGTTTAATTCATAATTTTCTCTTTCTTGCTCATTTTTCGTTTTTATTTCCGCTGCATTCATTACTTGGTTGATATATTTTCCAAACAAGTAGTAGGTACTGGAGATTCAAATGTAAAACAATCTACAGGTATACAGGCAATTTAGTTTGAAACCCTAACATATGAGAAGGTAAAAAGTCATGTTACCTCTTGGAAAATGTAATTAATGATAAATTGGACTTCATAATGAGTAAAAATACATTGAGATCAATTGATCTTCCGCCAGGATCGAAACCTATTGGCTGCAAATTGATCTTCAAATATAAGATGAAAGTTGATAACCTTTGGAAAAGTTTAAAGCGAGACTAGTAGTTAGGTATTATATGTTGTACGAGTTACAAGAACTACTATAAGAATATTAATTTCTCTATTATCAATATATAAATTTGAAATACATCAAATGGATGTAAAAGTAGTGTTCCTAGATAGAGAGCCAAATGAAGAAATTTATATTGAACCAAAAGAATTTGTTATAGTACAAGAGTACAAAGTGCAAATTTAAGTCGCAACATGGACTTCAAATGGGCTCCAAAAAATAGCACGAAAAATTGATCAAATATTATTACAAGTAGTTTCAAGATTGATTCATGTGCAAAAAGAAAATTTCGTGAAAATAAAGGTGCTATATGTCTATGGACGAAATACTAATATTTCGCAACTACCATAAGAGTGTTAATTGCTCTAGTATTAATGTATAAATTTGAAATACAAAGTGTTTCTAGATAGAGAGTTAGATGAAGAAATGTACTTAAAATCGAAAGAATCGTTATACTAGATAAAAGTAAAAAGCGCAAATTTAAGTCACAACATGGACTTAAATGGGCTCCAAAACGATAGCACATAAAATGATCAAGTATTATTAAAATGATTTCAGGATTGATTCACATGCAAAAAGCGAATTTCGTGACAATAAAAATGTTATAACCAAAGAAGAAAACATTAAAGATGCTAAGCCATTATTGTCATCTATTAAGTGTTTTAGATGTGACGTCGGATACCAAATTTTTTGGGAAAGAACACGGTATTATGCTAACCTAATCTTACTAAATTGAAAATCTAATGAGAAAATCATTATCGGTACAAGACAATTACCTCAACTTTTGATTCAAGTATTAGATTATACCCTAAAAATGGCTTTGAGAAGTCTCTCAATTGGAATATGCTCAAGTTAATGGATGTTAATGTATACTGTATTGTTAACTAGATCCTACAAAGCTTTTGAAGTCAAGAAAATTGAGCATGTTACTAGTAAGATGTAGTGGCAAGGCCTATATAGAATATTAAACACTTAGAATGAGCAATTTATTATATGGTCTTAGAAGGATTCACCTATGCTAGTTGGATCGGTCATAGAGATTATCGCACCTTAACTAGTGGGTGAATATTCACATTTGGTGGAGCTATACATTGGGGCTGTAAGAAGAGAACATGAATAGTGGACTCCACTATGACAAATTTATTTGTAGAACTCTCTTTTCCCAATAAAGAAGTTGAATGGTTTAGGTATTTATTAATAAAATTCTTATTAAGGCAAAGTCAATGCCACCTACATCTTTACATAGCGATAGTGAAACAATATTAACTGTAGTACAGAGCTTATTGTTCACCAAGAAATATTGGACGAATACATAATTAAGCATGAGAATTGTCAGCTCATGATGTAATAACCATGATTTTATTAAGTCTAGTCAAAACTTGACAGATTCATTGGTGAAAGGCCATGCAACACATCTAGTTTGGAAACTTCAAACTAGATGGGACTAAAGCCAACAAATAATTACCAATCATGGAAACTCAACACAAAGCTTGAAACATCAAGATCTCATGTCAATGAGTAACGTACATTGCATTAGTGATTGCATGCACTGTACACGTCCCTAAGGAGAAAGGCTTGAGGCGTGTAACAAGTAAAATGATAAACTATTATTCTTTTAATAGACTTATAATACGTTTTCATGGAGTACGTAATTAAATTAATGTTCTTGATAATTCTTCCTACATGAGTGTCAGGGATGTCATTGTCTCCTATGTGGCTTGGCTAGTTACTTAATTAAACCCATGGAAAAACCACGACATTAGACACGTGGCTAATTCACATGTCAAGCATGTGAACATGCGAGAATATGAAATATCGTGTCATTTTTTTCGGTTAACGGTTAGAACTTTGTCTCCCTCTATCATGTCACGATGATTAACCTTGAAAGTTTTCAAATGAGTGAAGTTTCAAGTCCAAAAGACAACCAGTATCCAGGCATAAGTTTTGAAGCCGAAAGATAGATATAAAAAATTTAGTTCATTTGGTAAAATGGTTGCAGATTGTTGAATAATATTTTCCAAAAAAAAAATAAAAAATTTAATTTGTTCCCACATTGGAAAATCATCAAATGGTTAGTAGGCAAAATTAAAAAGGATCCAAAGGGGTAAGAATCCCATATTGGAGAAAGAGAATATAATAGAAAATTCTAGAAGTATATCAGGACTCCAAGGGATAAGAATCCTACATTGAGAAAAGATAAGCCCACAAATCCAATTTATAAGGGATTGGGCTGAAAATAGTTTAAAATATTAAAGTGGTAATTATAGAAATACGAGAATGCATTGCCTATAAGCAAGCATGGAGTAGGAAGTGACACCGTGGCTATGGTAGTGGCATATTATGCACGACACACAACAAATCGGTGCAAAGTGCAATTGAGGTTCTACTAAATCTTACAATCATTGATTCAAGGTGATCTTAATATGATGAAATCGAGCAGGTTATCAGACCAAAGATGGGTCTGTTCGCCAGATGCAATCTCAATAGTTAGCAATAGGCAGCAATGTTACTATTTGTTTCTTATAATAAATAACTACTGACAAAGATTTCGAAGTTTTATTGCATATAAATAAATAAATAAAATTTACATTCCTTTATGTTGTATTCCAAGTTTGATTTTTATTAAACAATTCACTAATTGGGTATCTAACATGATGTTTAAAAAGTAAAAACCGCAAGTATTTGTTGGATTAGAGAATCGTGGTATAAAATATAATTAACTAGCATAAGCATTATATTAGTAATTATATTAAATTTCAGAGTTCTGCATGCAAATACCTTGAACAAGATGCATCCGTGCAATGAATGAGTCTACTCGTCCATGGAACACTTTTCTTTCCCCTTCCCACCTTTTTTCTCTTTCCTCATCCATCGTTTCTGTGCTCTCACTTCCTTCCTTCCCCATCAAAAGGTTCCACAATCTGTTAGTCTCAGGGTCGAGATCCACTTTTGGCCGTGGCTTGTGTTTCCTGAGTGGATTGAATTCCGCATGTGGAACAATTACACTGTCTCTTTTGTATGGTACAAGTGCACTGTGCTCTGCCCCAACAATTTCCTTGCCATTATTAGCGATGTGTAGATCTTCGAAACAATCTATAATTTCATCAATTGAAGTTATATGTCTCTGTTCCTCTAATGAGCCTGCACAAAAGTAGAAAATCTGCTTTACTATTTCAAATAATAAATTTGTACAAGAGCCATTCAGGTTGATGCTAAATGTATAGCTTCGCAACATATAGCTACCTGCAGGTTCTTTGATGGAATATTGGTAGGCTCGTGCACTCTTGCCTTCTTGCTTTAACTCTTTGTCCATACTGAATGCTTGGCCGGAGAATGCTGGTCCAGTGGTCTTTTTTTTCACTGACAAAGGAGCAGGAGAAGTTATACTTTGATTTCCTTGAGTTGATATAGGGTCTCTCTGGTATGGATCCTTCAGATTCCAATTAGCAGTCTGGTTGTTGACATTTTTTGCTTCAGTGGTTTGATAAAATTTCTTCTGTGCAATTTTTTCTGTATAATGCACTTCAGATAAAGTATGTTGCTGCTGAATCTCACTTGTGACCTTGCTGACTACATTGTTTGACTTTTTGCCGGTGTTTTTTCGTTCAAGCTCAGGTTTTTGTAATCCATGATTCAGGTGTGATATGGAACCATTTTCATGGACACTGTCGGTGCCTCTTCCTTCAACCCGCCTTGAGCAATCTTTAAGAGCTGTAATACAAGAGGGCGAGCTGGGCGAGGTTCCATCAAATCTACCCTTGACCTTCTTTTTCTTATAAATTTCTGAACTTAATTGCCATAAGTTGCAGCTATCACTGCTATGCTGGCCTGTCTTAGAAACTCTATGGCACAATAGTTGAGAGCCTGTCTTGACAATTCCAGGATTTGTCGGCCGAGTGTCAGAATATTCTCTCTTTGATCCTCGTTCCTCAGTTATATCCACCAAATCTTCTAGAAGTTGAGACCTACTCTGCAGCATCAATTGCCTCTCTCTATCAAGCTTTGCTTTAGTGGTATTTGCTTGGATAACATGCTGGGCTACTCCTCCACTGATGCATTGATTTACCTGTTTGTACCCACTCTGGCTGCCTCTCTGGTTTGTTTTGCCATTTCGCATATTCAAAATCCTTGCGATCACATTCAAAGTCTTGTCCTTCACTGTAGTTGGTGGCACTACAGATGCAAGAGGTAATGACACTTGTTGCTGGATTTGATTTACAAAGCGGATGGAAGAATATAAATTCTCCGTTTCAGGTTTCTCTAAATTCAAATCGAAAGGCAATTTATTTTCATTATTGGTCTCTGCCTGGTTATCACCTTTTCCTTCCTTGCTTTCCTTTTCGACCCCATTTTCCAATTCAAAATTTAACACTCTCCTACACGGTTTTGCTGCAGAGCTAAGATTAACAACTTTGTCCTTATTTTTTTCATCAGTCAGTTGAGTAGAGGTCTTGATGTCCTTTTTGGGTTTATATTTCATTTTTCCCGAAGTATTTCCTTTGGGAGTATTATTGTTCATAGGAGCAGGTTTTGGAGTCCTTTGGGGTTTCCGTTCCATAATTACCTTTGGCCGGTGTTTTCTTCTTTTGGGTGGTTTCTGCTGTGGTGTCTTGTTCAGATCAATTCCCTCATAATTTTTGTCCTCAGAAATGTTCTTTTCCTGAAGTGATGTTGTAATGGCTGCAGATGATGAGTCTAGTCTGTTCAAATGCTCATCATGTTTGCCCTGAACATCTTCAGGTAGTTGAGATATTTGGACGTTTTCCTGCTTGTCTCTTTCCAGACTTGAGATTGTGCCTATCAACAAATGTGATACTGCTGCTACCTCGGGAAAAACATCTCTGGGTGGCTGAGATATTTTGACATTCTCTTGCTTATCTTTTTCAGGGCTCGAGATTTTGTCGACTAAAAAATGTGTTACTCCAGCTAGCTGCGAGCTCCTCAACTGCTTTTGCTCATCTGGTGTTACTGGCGCTGATTTGAAGGAGCCAGGTGCACTTGAGGATTCACCAGCTTCTGATCTTGGGGGTAAATTCAGGTTATAATTGAGCCGACAGGGGACTGGAAAAAAATTTGTTAACATACAGCATCCAATATATCAATTAGGGATTAAATTCCAATTATATTCTATGTGAAAATTTGTTGATGTTCATATTTTCTGTGAATATGATAACTGAGGTAAAGAACACTGTCAGTCACCAACTTAGAGGGAAGTTTCATGTTAGTCACCAAACTTTATTTTGTTCACAGGATTTTTTATTTTTTTTTTCTTTTCAGTTTAGTTTACTTACTCAACTGCAATCTGTTTAGTTTTTCTAACATAATCTCTGATGTGGAAGACCTACATGTTAATGCCACATCAAGTCTTTATCATTAGACATTTTGTTAACAACACTTAACTTTCACCTACCATTATATCAACCATGGAAGGGGGTCGAGTTAATCCCATGATAATCATATGCCCCATGAAGGATCATAACCAGTTGTTCGGCAACTAACACTAATTCACCTTTGTCTACGGCATGAATAATAGATCTTAACTAAGTGACCAAACTGAACAAAAAGAACATTTTGGCAACCATTTTTAATACAAAATAAAGTTTACTGACTAACATGATGTTTTGCTATTAGTTGAGTAACTAACGATATTTTAGCCTGAAAGAATGTCAAGTCCTGAATAAGGACTAGCATATAACGTTGAAGTGAATGTATTCTTTTCTTAATACATATGAAAAGTGCAAACGAATTGTTTAGTTCCTTAATCTATGGGTTTTGTTCCTTAATCTATGCACTTGTAATTACTACATCGTGCAACATAATACATTTTTAACTAATTTTTTCTACTTTAATATTGTCAGTACTATGCAATTCACCTTACAAAACATGTCATAAATATATTATTCAAAAGTTGATTTGCTTACCATTTGGCAGATTTAGTTGGTTGTAACCACTGATATCTTGGTTTGAGTGCAAGACATGATTTTGCTGAAGTATCAAACCGGTGGCTTTGTGCCTCGTCCAGTTCCTTTCAACTCGAGAATCTGGATGGAGAATTGTAGGCTTATCCACAACACGAGTTTTTTCCATTGGTGCATCATTTATGGCTGGAGCATATAGAGCATTCTTCATCCCAGGTAATTCTGTTAAAGGATTAACATTCCAAACAAGGCTATCATTGTGCAAGTTCTGCACACTGGAGCCAAAGTTTCCAGCACTATGATTAAAGCCAATGAACCTCTCAACTGCATCAACATCTTGGTGGTCATGCTCCTTGTTATTTAGATCTACAAATCGAATTGGACTGACATTCTGATGCCCATTACAGGTCGTCTCATCTTGTAACAACCCAGAGTAAATTCCAAGTAATTCCTGCCAACTTGTCGTTTCCATCTGATTCCCTAACAATTCAGCTGGAGTGCCACTCGGCCTCTGCAGAAGTGGCTTCTCCGGTATCACGGGAATCCATTGATTCCTTTTCTGCATCACTCCCTTCTCCCGAGGAACAAAAATTGCCTCCCCAAGTGTGTTTCGAATTCAAGTAACCTCACAAATATTCAAATTGCTATTTTGTATGCACTTCAGCTGTGTTCTTGTGCAACAAACTTCAATTATAATTGTCAGTAAATAAACTTTTGTATACCAAATTTCTTTTATATCAACTGATCATGTAAAACTCCCAAAAAATAATTATCACTAAACTAACCTGCCTGATACTAAAATTGTCAAATACACATGTGAAAAAAATGTATTTTCTGCTGTTTACATAATAGAACAACATCCATGCAATAAATTCCAAAAATCAATTATCATTCTCTCTCTGTGTATGTGTATGTGCGTGTGTGTATGTATTAGCAAAAGCGCCTAAAAGAATAGTAAAAGGATAAAAATTGAGGACTCAATTCCAAATTTGAACGCGTGAGATTGAAATTGTAAACAGAATAAAACAAAACCCACAAAAAAAATCTGTGCAGAGATTCTCTTATGCGATTCTATATAAAAATGCGATCGCGTGCTTAATTGTGGTTTTTAGCCAAATTAAAAGCATGTTAATTGAGTTATAAATGCATAATTTAAAATCTTGGAAAAGAAATTTACAGCTTCAAACTCACCAAGCACTCTACCCGGCATAACCGGGACGAGTCTATACCACTGAGCCAACTCAGCTTCGTTAAAACCACGGTGGGGTGGGAAGGATGGAGGCAATAAAGCATACACAGAAATCTGCATTGTTAGGTATGTTTCAAATTTTTGGCAATAAGAATGCATAAGAAGAAATCTTTCTTCAAAGACTTCAATATTTATAAAAGAATTTTAAAATTCCATTTACAGGATGGTAAAAGAATAGGGTGCCCTGTTTAGATACCAAATTGTCATATATTCATCTCATACTGTATCAATCCATATTAAATGGTGTGACACATGGATCTCCTATTGGGAGTAAGGAGTTCGCTGCACTCTTATGGATTATGTACCATAATTCATTAAAATTTTAAAATTTTAAAAAATACTATTTCTACTTATTAATTTTTTTTCATTTAAATTCAGTTGAATATGATATTTTGTGATTATTAGAGTTTTATAATTTTAGTTGAAGATGATATTGTATTATTATTAGAGTTTTAGTTAAATACAAATTAGAAAAGAAAATAAAAAGAATTAAATGAAAATAAATCTAGTGAATGAATTTAGAACGATATATTTTTATTTGATTAATTTTACAAACGGTCACTAAACTTATCTAAAAATTACAAAACGGTCATTGAAGTTTAAAACTTGCAGAAACGATCATTGAAATTTCATGCGCTTTCACAAACGGTCACTAAAGTTTTAATTTGTTTCACAAACGGTCACTGAATAACTGTTATGATTTTAATTCAAACTTAAAGGACCAAAACTCGTGGATATAGAAACTTGACCACCTCAAGTGCAAATTTCTTTTAAACAAAAATACATTATATCTTTATGTGAACTAAAATAA
>CAIGRO010153052.1:0-10578 GCA_903798355.1 Fraxinus baroniana | reverse complement strand
ATTTTGTCAATCTATTTGTATAAATTGTTGTTAAAAAAAAAAAAAAAAGCAACGTTTGCTAAACGTTGCTTTGGCAAACGTTGCGAAATGCTGTCTTTTGCAACGTTTGCCAAACGTAATCGTATCTCCTTACTCTACGACAACACCTCGATTTGCAATACACGTCCAAACGTTGCCATAGGCCTACGACAATATTTTTTGAACGTTACCGTAGGCTATTTTTGTTGTAGTGAGCTCAAGTGATGAATCAACACTCTTTCCTTGCTGTCTCAGTGCCGTTTTCATTTGTGGCGGTACCACTGAATTTGTTGTAAAATATTCCCAACATGATCCCCAAATTCAGGAACTAACCAACGACTATATTTTCCAGATTATTCTTAAGACATTCCTTGTATTATATAACTCCCAAGCTATAGCAACGAATAAGATGGTTGACTGTCATCTTTTATTCACATAAAATTAACTGTAGCCAATTTGCTTTAAGTCATATCTAAAAAGTCTGATGAAGGTGGAAAGAGTTGTAGCGATGGTAGTGGAAGATGAACGACTAAGGGTGTAACTTTTTCAATTTTAATTAGTAGTTTATGTTGAAGGCAGGCGGCGAGTTTATTATTAGTGATGGTGGGTGAATAAAAAAATCGTCATCTCGCCAAAGTAAATCGAAATTGCAGTTTTGAAACTATTTATTTGGTTCCACATAGTTTAGAATTTGACCATTTCAAAATTGAACCAAGCCATTGGGAAATGGATCGACTTATTTTTCATTAGCTAAAAATTGCTTAAAATAAAATCGAGCAGTTCACACAATTTTTTAAAAAAATTATCTTTTTTATCCAATATATATTATTTATTAGATCAGTTTATACTTCAACAAAATTACTCGCCGATTGGCTTATATTGGCTTTTAGGAAAATAATATATTGAAAAAAAAAATTCCTTATCAAAATAATGAAATTTTAAGCTTGAATTTTATGGTCAAACATTGTTTTAAGCTTTTATTAAGAAAAATATATTAGTTTTTTAACATTCATATTTAGAAGGTTTCAATTTAAGAGTTATAGTGAAATTTTAAACCAATACTTTTTCACTGGTTTAAAATATGTTATATTTATGTCACTAGAATCATTGTTTGAAACCAAATCAGGCTACAATTTAAACCTTGTTTTGGTTTTGAATTTTTTCAAACCTTTGAAAATGGTTTAATTTTAGTATAATTTAAAAATAGCTCATGCAAAACTTTGTTCAACCCTAAGTGATTGTTGTGTGATAATTCATATTGTTGTAGAGGTGGTCTTAGTGATAGCAAGTGTAATATAGTGTATTACAAATAGTGATTGGAAAGCGATTACGATGTTACAAGTGGTGGCGACAACTGCGATAGTGAAATGTGCGTAACATTGTATTGCAAAATGTAGTATAAAAAAGTAAGAAAAAAGGGTATTTTTGTATATAAAAAAATGTGACGTGGAGAAATAATTTTTTTAGCTTATTCGTGTAAAGCTCTTTTCTTATTGAAGAGTATAAAAAATAATGTTATATATTCAACACCATTGATACTTAAAACTAATCAAAATGTTCATTAAGTGCATTATAAATAAAAATATATATGAGTCCTATTTAAGGTACTTAGCACTAACCTAGGTGTTTAAGCATTAATTTGGAATAATTGTGTGAACTCATCTGATTCATCCACATACAACATCCACGCGTACTGTTTAGCCCTGTTTAGCATAAATTAGAACTAAAATTTTAATTTAAGTTAAAGTCAATTATTCATTTTAATCATATATTTTATGAGATCCACAACTTTTCGATCGCATATCTAATCAATTTTTATCAAAAATTACTAAAAAGATTTAATTTTTTAAGTGCATCTCTCGAATTATTAATAGGGGTTGTTTGAGCCCCCATTTTTTTGAAAATTCATTTTTTACCATACATTCTCAAAAAAATTAGTATTCAAAAATGCATTTTTTTTCCTTTCTAAATAGGGCTCAAACAAGGGCTTATTATTTAAGTCTTCCCCACAAGTGCTTCTTGTGTCCTCAATTACCCGCCTTCAGGCCGGTGAAGTACGAATAAGAAACCTGCAGGACTAATATTCATGTCGATAACGTCGGACTGTGGATCTCAGGTCGTCGGAGTGTCCAACAACCCAGAGAAAATATGCATAGACGAAACATTGCAGTCAGAATGTTCGCGAAGAAACTTCAACTGGACAAAAACTTCGTGTGCTTTGTCAGTCAAAATCCATTATAAACGATCGAACTTCCAGTCCACCGACAAGACGACGACATGAACTTTCTGACCTCCTGATTGAAGTTAATACAGTCATCTTGGATTGCGTGCTTGACAACAACTCATGGCTGGGATTTTGACAGTCTACTACACTGCGCACTTCTGCACCAACTCCTTGACTACAATATCAAAGCCCCCATGGATTCTCTAACCTATAGCTTTGTGGATTCGTCTATCTCCTGAGGATTCTTGAAAAACTATGTGTTCCTCAGTAAGCTAGGTAGTATAGTCATATCAAGGAAGGTTGAAATCTCTCAATGAATTGGAAGATGAAAAGATGAAGCTCTCAAGTTCAGTCTATGTTTCAACCTTCTCATTTACGTTATGTGGCGTTCTGGTATTTATATGATAGAATTTGTGGGTTTTTCAAGAACTGCGTGTTACTTTGTAAGCTTGGTATTTAGATTAAATAGAACCGGTGTTTTCTCTACCAGGTATAATCAAAGTCTCTCAATGAATTGGAAGATGTAAAGATGAAGCTCTCAAGTTCTCTCTATGTTTCAGCTTTGAAATTTATGTTATTTGACGTTCTAGTATTTATATGATAGGGTTAAGGTTGAATGGGTCGGATAAAAAGCATTGAAATAGGCTAGCGACAATGTTACTATTTCTGCCGCTCGAGCCAAGACATGGTGAAAGTCTAGCAAAATTACTATGCCATTTTTCCTTCTTTTCCATTCTCGAACACTAGACCTAATTTAACTCAATTTCTACTATTTACAATTTACTCCTTGACTTTTACAACATATTAATTTAAGTCACTTTTGTTCACAGACTTGCCAATTATATCAAAAACCTAACAAGCTCCCCCTTTGGCATTCTGTGACAAAAGTAATAATCTAAAATCAAGGTAATAGTAGAATAAAATTACAGACTCAATGACTGACACAACCAATACTAACTGTCTTGAATGAACTGTACTTTTTCCTTTTCCTTTGTAAACCTGTTTCTTGAAACAAACAACTCAATATTCAGTGTAAAAGCACGAGAAATAGTAATAAGTGCAAAAGAAATTCAAACAGTTATATCTCATAACACATCATTTCAGTTCCATACCATAAGTTAAATTAAAACGTAATATCAATTCAACCCAACTTACCAAAATGAAATATCGCTACTATAAAAATCAAAACTTAATCTAACAATACTGAAATTATCATTTAATGCATTTGAGTCAAAATTCTTAAATACATTATGTCAAGTCAAAAAGATCATATACATCCAAAAATATCTACTCCATCATCATAAAAATACTCCTCTTCCTTTTTGTCACAAAATGACAAGGGATAACCTAGTAACTACGCAGCATCATCAGTCAGTACCCTCACCAGAAGTTGCATCATCATCCCAATGTCTCGTAATATATCATAAACCTCGTTACAAATAGCTAACAGCCCATGAAGCATAGCAAACTCAGCTGTGTAATGATCCGCATTGGCTCTCAGCTGAGTGATCTTGACCATCATCCGGGCCTGCTGTTCAATACGTACAATTATCTGACCCATCAAGGCAACCTATGGATCGACGGGAACAGATGGAATATAAGCAGGTAGAGGAACAGACTTAGTGGGAGGAGGAACAGAAGTAGAAGAAGATAGAACATTAGTGGTGGAGGAGCACAAGTAGTAGAGAAATTAGAGGGATGAAAAGAGATAAGGTCATCTATAAGATCAGCAGGCATAGTCGGGACAACTGGCTGAGTCAACTAAGAAGAAGTATGAGACCTACTTTGAGAAGTAGTGGTATGGCTAATCAGTTGAGAAACCTACCTCGGAACTCTCTCGAGAAAGCTCACTTCTAGGGATGTCACTATACGATATATCAAACAAGCATAAGGCAGCCCCACCCTTGTCCTCGTGACTCTAGAATCTACTGACAAATGAAATAGGGTAAATCAATGGAATTACCATGAAACAAGACGTAAAGATAACGAGCCTTATCCATAAGCAATGAATAAGTATGGGAGACTGGCTACATATTCGTGGACACAATGCGTAACAGAATTCGTCGATCAATAGGAAGAGAACTAGTACGGATAGCACTAAGACCTCCCTCCAAGAGTGTGTTAAACACCGACGAACGGACAAGGGAGTTCGTCGGAAGGGATAGATATGGAAACAATGGGTAAACAACTCGCGGAATATGGACAATACTTGACACAACATCGAGAGTGATCTTAATCGTCTTATCCCTAAGAAATACCCCAAAAGTAGAGCCGCTAACGTCGTAAATGATAGCATAAAACTTCTAAATAAGAAGACTAGGAGGAGACGTTAAATCTATGAGTAAAGGATCCCAACCTCGAGAAGTGAAAAGGCAGGTAGGTCTGGATAATGGTTAGAAAGGACTACCTCTCGCTCCACAAGAACGGGACGCAATGAAAACTGGTTCTCAAACACCTCGGGGCTGTAGCGAATATGAACCATGTCCTACTGTTTGAAGTGAAGGTACCAATTTTATGAGTAGAAGTACGAGTCTTCTTAGCCAACATCTGAAACGTGTAAAACTAACACATCAGTCTTCTTAGCCGGCATCTGAAATGTGTAAAATCAACACATCAAACCTCAACTGAACACAAAATGCATGGTATGCATGAGATGTATGAATGCATGCAAAATGAGGCAAATAGTACATATGAAATGTACCCTGGTATGGATGCACATAAGGATACCATGATTCCTAGAGGTGGTAACGTAAAGACATGACTGTGCCATGACGGAGTACCGAGATTACGAGACATCACCTCGAAGTGTCAACACCAACTGCAATATAAATGACATCAACACAACTAAACTATCAACCCGAACGTGATCAAATGTTTGAATGAGAATCAACTAAAAGGCATTAAACATAAATGTCATAAAAAAAAGTTCTAAAAAATGTGGCGTGAGCGTGTAAACAAATGAGGCCAACCACGGTTTCAACTAAAACCATCACAAACCAGCAATTAATCTAACCCATTCTCCATCAAACTCGAATCCTCAATCAACAAAACACTCAAACATTTGAACCAAAATCGCTCCATGTATATTCAAACCATGCAAAAATGAAAGAAAATCACCCAAATGATGAAATGTAAAAGGGAACTACATCTAATTCATCCAAATACGAATTGCAACTCAAGAAAAATTAAAAAATAAAAATAAAAATAAAAAATAAAAAGAGGAGGGAGGGGGGGGGGTTTCAAGCAAAACCTTGAAAATTCGTTGAAAATGGATGGAAATGTGTGCAAATCTACCAAATGATGGATGTTATATGTCCAATTCTTGATTAAGTGCATGAATTTGATATGGATGGTAACGATTGAAGAGGAAAAATTGATATGAAGAATTGAAGTTTTTGTGAAAAAGTCGTGAAAAAAAAAACGTTTCAATTCAAGTAGGTGGGCTTTCACTTGAGTGAGAGGCAAGTGATAATCGAGAGAGACAGCCTCTGCATCTATCGCTCAAGCTCAGCTCAGTGATAAGCTGGCAAAAAATCTTTAACAAAAATAGCACTGAATTTTTGAAAATATCGAAAAATCCCCCCTCCCTTTTTTTAAAAACACATCCTTGGCATGCAGATGAACTCAAACATGAATGTGTTAACAAGTCATACATTATCAATAAAAATATTTCACACGTACTCAAATCAAGTTCAAATGGAGTAAAGTGTATAAGTGACTTACGTGTATTAAGTGCCACTATTTTCCCGTGAACATGACTACAAACCTTAAATTTGTGAGCACATGCAAATATCATTGTTAAATAAGTATTTTTCTTTACTAATGAAAATCAAACCCATAAGATTTTAGGACCTTAAAATGAGCTCAAGTACACATATATTATTCTTTTCTCCCCCAGAAGTTGAGCATATAATTTTTTTATGTCATTTTTCACAAATATTACATCCTATGTGCAGACTCTTGTTCATTAAGGAACTAAAATGATCTATGTAATGAGCTTTAAGCCGGTTAATCCAAATCAGTTGACCATTGGTACCAAGTTATAAGAAACTCCTCGAGCTTAATTACTTGGAATGTTCACGGAGAAACCCCAATTGGGTAAAAATTTTGGGCACTTTACAAGTCAAAATCTACTCTAAACGATCGAACTTACAATCCGCCATACAATACGACAACACGAACTTTTTGACCTCCTAACTAAAGTTAATACAGTCCTCCTAGATTGTGTGCCTTGCAACAACTCTTGACTGAGATTTTGGCAGCCCTCCTGGATTGCGCGCTCCTGCACCAACTCTTTGACTGCAATATCAAAGCCCTCATGGATTCTCTAACCCTTGGCTTTGTGGATTTTTCTATCTCCTTTGGATTCTTGAAGAACTTCGTGTTCCTCAGTAAGCTTGGTATTTGGCTTAACTGGAGCTGATATTTTCTCTGCCAAGTATAGTCATATCAATGAAGGTTGAAGTCTCTCAATGAATTGGAGGATGAAAAAGATGATGCTCTTGAGTTTTCTCTATGTTTCAACCTTGGAATTTACGTTCTATGACGTTCTGGTATTTTATATGATACGGTTATGGATGAATGGATTGGATAAAAAGCCTTGAAATCACAACTAAAATTTTTTTTGGGAACCCCTATAGCTCGAGCGAAAGCTGGACGATAGGCCAGCAACAATGTGTCGCTTGAGCGAAGGCCTAGTGACGGGCTGGCGACAATGTTACCGTTTCTGCATCTCAAGCCAAGTCATGGCTAAAGTCTAACGAAATTGCGGAGCCGTTTTTCCTTCTTTTCCATTCTCGAACCCTAAATCTAATACAACTCAATTTCTACTATTTACAACTTACTCCTTGACTTTTACAACATATTAATTTAAGTCCCTTTTATTCACAAACTTGCCAATTACATCAAAACCTAACAGCTGCAAAGGGAGTGTAACCAATTGCCGAGTCTTTTGGCGAAGAAAAGAGTGATAAACATGATTAACGTTAAAGGTGTATTTGCTTTTGCGATAAAATCGGAGATTTTAAGAAGCATTTCATCGCTTTGTCCTTTTCATCATCTAATTTAATTGATACTTCCAAATACGAGTCATCGCGCTATGAGACCATCCTCAACTCATTTCATTACAACTTTTGCATTATCTTATTTAATAATCTCCAACTCATTACAACAAATATTATTCAAAATAAAATGTCTCTTTTCTTTTCTTATTTTTTTTTTCTCAACAACTAATTTATTTCAAAAAATTATTTAATTTCATATTCTATTTCTATTAAAATTATTAATATTTGAGCATTGACCCCAAAATGAAAAGGGTCGAACAGGGGTCGAAATGGGATCCATTCGGTGATTTTTTTAAAAATAATAAATTAATTTACACTAAAAATCAAAAGATGAATTTGGGTGGGAGGTTATAAATTTAAACCAATGAAACCAGAATCACAACGATTTTTCTTAAAATTGAGCAGGTCGGCGGATTTTTGGGCTATTTTCGAAAATATGGATTTTTTTGCCTAACCACCCAGGCTTTGAGACAATTCTTGATTTCACCTTTAGAACCGATCAATCCATTTTTAATTAAATTTAATTATCTAAAGTATTACATTTATAATAAATTTAAAAAAAAATTACACTCAATACATTAAAAAGAATATTACATTCACCGTTGTTACTAATTGTAGTCAAACACCCTCCCGGGCAATGATGTTAGTCATTATTTATTTAGTCGACCAATGACTAGTGAAATATCGCCACAACAATTGTAACGATCTAAAACTATAACATATTTTGGCCATTTTAAGTAGCATAATTTTATGGGAAAAATTCACATCTCATAGGTTTACTATATACTAATTCCAAAATAAGAAAACGACTTTCAATTTTCTAAAATCAGATTCTTGATATATACATACATGTTATATTGTATATTTATATATAAAAGATACGGATATATTAATATATATCAGCTTCCTGAAAACAAGGCGTGAGTTACCATGAATGTTGGGATCTCTGTTCTAACAAATTCACCTCCCAAAAATACATTTCGTTTGCGCAGCCGATGATTATATGCCATAATCATCTCAAATTGTATTTCTACAACCACCAGAGCTCTCCGAGGCGACGTTGATCGGCAATTCCAGGTCACAAATCGAAGACTACAGTGAGATTATAGCCACCAAGAAGTCGTGCAATTCATGAAACAATAACTACGTTAATCATCTTCTAAAGCAGTAGAATTGTATAGATCGGGTGTGTCAAATAATTAAATGTTCGTGTCGAGTTACAATTTTCACGATTAATTGAGCAGAATTTGTTGATTTATATTTGAACAATTGCATTAAGCAGTGTCGATGAAGATTTATGCGACCGACAGTGATTATGTTGTGACAATTAGAATTAATTTGTCACCATGATTGCTTTATTGTGACGATTAGAATTACTTTGTGACCATGATTGCTTTATGAAAAATAAACTAAAATCTATGACCTGCATGTAAAAAAAAACGTGTCGGGCTTCAGTTCAGTGACCTGTTCACTTATGTGCTTCGAATCTTCTAATAATGTATTGTCATTTCCATTTGTCTAGCAGAAATGAAAAGCAATCACGTTTGGTTGATTAATGGATCACAGCTATCATTAGTGTGGATTGATCGAAATTGTGGGTATGCAAAGCTTCTAGATATAGTTATGATAGAATTTGGTTTGGATCCTACTAAGGTCGTAGTCACAATGAGCTATGAGTTGGTTAGNATTTCCATTTGTCTAGCAGAAATGAAAAGCAATCACGTTTGGTTGATTAATGGATCACAGCTATCATTAGTGTGGATTGATCGAAATTGTGGGTATGCAAAGCTTCTAGATATAGTTATGATAGAATTTGGTTTGGATCCTACTAAGGTCGTAGTCACAATGAGCTATGAGTTGGTTAGCGATCTGCCTCCTGTCACAATAAAGAATGACAATAATGTGTTGTCATATATGGCGTTGAAGAATATGCATCAGGACCTTCCAAGTATCCAATTAAAATTGAGATCACAACAGCCGAATGTATCGAACAGCGTGTTATAGTACCAATTTGTGTACAATCTAATGAATAGGATTTGTGTACAATCTAATGAATAGGAATTCTCGTTACTGGATATGTCAAAAGATATATGTGGATCAGTAATAGAACCATCATGTTAGAATTTCAAAAATGTGGTCACGATTATATCAGTAGCTGACTCTAGAAAAGTAGAGAAATGAGTAGTTTTCCATAACAAGGAGATTCTGAAACTGAGCCTATCCTTATATGCAATCTAAAATATGTTTGAATTTGTAGTTGTTCGGTCAGACAAGAAAGATTACCTTGTTAAGTATAGTCATGACAATTGTGATTGGATGTGCAAAGTATCAAAGCTGGCTATATCAGAGATGTTTAAAATTATACACATTACAGAAGGTCACACACATGCTTCAAACATTGTATTAGGTACTCATAGGCAAGTAACAAAGTTAGTTGTGTCATCTTGCATCAACGAAATGACTTGTGAACTGTGACCAGTAAACTGTGACCTGATTCAACGGAATCACTCAGCATGTAATGCACTAATATTAAACCAACTACTTACATCATTCGATGGAGGCCTGGCTGAATGAGGTGTACGCGTATTACACGCGTCACTGGAACGACCTTTCCCGTACGGAGAATTAATGTGGGATGATGTCCCCTGTCATCTGGGTGGAGTGTCAACGAAATCGTCATCATCAACTTTAATGTCAGCATGTCCAATTCTACCATTCGTTATCATGAAAAGGGGTGTGGATGGTTTTACACAAGAAGAAAGTGGCTTCTTGCTTGTATCAATCTGGTGAACTGATCTTTCTCTTCTCTTCTCCACACGTAAACGTGATGGTTGGATAGGTTTGATATAAATCAGTTCGGACATGTATGGCATTTCCATTTCAGTCAAGCGGGTCCGAATCAGCTGTTTGCAACTGCTATTCCCAATTTATTGAAATATGTAATGTTAGGACTGCTACAATCCACAAATCATCAAAACGAATATTTAGATGTATGATTTGAGATGATCCTATTAAGGTTGCAATAATGTGACTGTGATTTATATGTATGATCTGTGACCTAATCAAAATGAATTGTGATCCACAATGTATCATCTGTGACCCAATCAAAATGACCTATGACTTAATAACAATGAGATATAACCTATTCGTTATGATATTTATTTAAAATAGGTACACGTGTCATGCAATTTTGTATTGTATTTAGATACTTACATCCGGGTTCAAGAAGCAATTGGGTTCCTTCAAGTTTGGCAGCCAATGGGTGATCATCTG
>CAIGRO010153019.1:0-11682 GCA_903798355.1 Fraxinus baroniana | reverse complement strand
GGTGATTTTTAAAGTTCAGTGACTAATGGGATTGCATTTTCGAAAGTTCAGTGACTAATCATGTAGTTTTTAAAGTTCAGTGACCTGGTGGAAACTTTTGGTAAAGTTCAGTGACTAATGGGGTAATTAACCCGTGAATATACATCTGATTAGGATGATTTTTTAAAAATAGTTTTCAACCACACATTTTATGAGATCCATAATTTTTCTTTATTTTTGAAGCACACATTTACAAAAAAAATAATAATAATCGTTTTTCACTTGAAAAAACCTCTCCCAAGCAAGCTCTATAGTTATCCTTACATTTATTTTCTAGTCGATCCACTTATGAAAACTACTCTTTTTTTTATAGGTAAATGTAAATTATATCGATAAAATAATTATCTACAAGTACATCGAGTATATCCGAGCAAATCAAAATTAAATGACTCGTACAATTACTCCGGGCAACAAAAAAGAAAGATGTACAAATGATATGATCTAGAGATCCATCGCGAAAGATTCAAATTGAATCAAAACATTCGGATACAAAGAAAATATTACTTTGTATACATGTGTTCTGATTTGTCTGACAATGATGTCCACATGTGGTCTTGGATCTTCAAAAACTCTTCTATTTTTGCCATCCAAATATGATAGATGACAGTGGCCAAGACCATCCTCTTTTTATTGATGCATAAACCAAAAGTGAATGTTTGTTAGTTGTATTGGGACTTCTACTCCAACAAGTCATAAATTAGTTTTTTTGTTTTTTTTGAAAAAAATCCTCCATTTAATAAGATTGTGATTTTTATGTTTAATTTCCTAATCACATTTGATACTATCCTATCTATCTTACCAAATAGACTAAAGGTGATTAAATGAAAATATTCTATCTAAACACTCGAAACAAGAGAGCAGTTTCTAACTATTAGAAATGTTAATTGTATTGGGATGCCTTACTATACTTTAGGTTAGGCCTTATTTGCTGTTTGGACCGTAAGTGAAACGGGTTGTGGCCTCAATTGAATTAATGTTATCAGCCGTACATGTGGTTGACACTCTGCCCTTGGATGCTAACTGTTCAAATTACTTGGTTGACTTGGCTCTTTAGGTGATTGATATTCGAGAGCCTTCTATTCTCTGTTCGTCTCTCTGTTTCCCTTTTTCTCTTTGAGTGAAGTTTAGGGTTTCATGGTTTCTTATAATCGTAATCGATCTTAGTGATTTCTTCAATCATATTCTTTGTGAAGTCTGTATATGGTGTATAGATTAGGGGTTGATTTTCTGTGATTACGGTTCTGTATTTTGAGGCGAGATTAAACTGAAGAAACCTTTGGTTTCTTCGAACATTTGTACTGATTCTTGTTTGACTTTTAGTAGATCTAGAGCTATATCCTGTGTAGATGCTCAACGGGTGATTAGGTCTTTGTGACCGAACATCCGGACCTTATGGGATGAAAAATTGCGTGTTCAGTGTTTTTTATTGTTGATTTGGGGCCTTACAAGTGGTATCATAGCCTCATCTCTGTGTTAGGGGTGCTATATGGTCTGTGTTATGGTTTTCTTGGTATAGATATGAAGTTCTTAGGGTAGACGAGTAGTTCTTTGTGAAAGAAATTATTTTTCTTTTTCACTCGTCTTAACTTGCTGTAAATCCTGGTTAACCTTATGTTTCTACTAAGTCTTGGTTAATTTTTTGTTTTTGACTCGTACTGATTTTGGCAAGTTGGAGCAACTCATTCTGATTCCTGGTTGAGTATGTGATTCACTGTTGAGTTCCACTGAGTCTTGGTGACTCTCTGTTTTCTTGCATTCGTTCTGGACTCTTTGGTGTGATTCTGGTATTCTCCCCATGTTCTCTTCATTCTGAAACATTGAGGTTTTATATTCTGGTACCGTTTCTAAACCCCCCATTTATTTTTGATAGCATTGTTAAGTTCTTGAAACTGGTTATGAAGGTAAGAAATTCACCATTGCTTTCCTTTGTCTAAGACTTCCTGTGGAGGTCTGGGAATCTGAGAGAGCAGTGGGTTCAAGGGTTGCCACCCCTTAAACCTCTTTCAAAACTGTAACTATACTGTTCTGAATTGTGATTACTTGAACTGTGAATTCCATTGATAAGAATATTATCTGTCATCATATCTACTGCACATAAGTTTGAACTTGAGACATGGAATGGTAGGGAGATGTGACTCTCTGGCGCCAGAAGATGAGGGCTCTTTTACTTCAACAAAGGTGTGCTGCAGCCCTTGATGGCCGATGAGCTATAGAGACTAGTGCCTATAGGAGGCATGAATTAGATGACACTGCATGGAGTTCAATTTTCTTGCATCTGTTTGATAATGTGATTAGGAAAGTTGGTGAAACTACCTCTGCTTGGGCCTTATGGACCATGTTCTAAAAGACGCGAAAATGCGTCGCCTAGGTGCGATGCGGGTCGAAAACGCGTCGAATTCGGCCTATGCGTGTAAAAATGCATCTGGTTCCAAAATGCGGGATAATGCTCGCGCCTAGGCTAATCCCGCCTAATCCCTTTTTTATGATATATTAAAAATCTATTTTTTTAATATAAAATTATATTTAATACCTTAAAATATATTAAAAGTACGAAACGCATTATAACGCATATTCTCCGCATTGATACGCTTAAACTTGTGATTCTTGATTCTCGACCTCGACGCATCGTAACACATTACGCATTTTAGAACACTGGCTAAACAAGCCCCTCGACAGTGTTATATCATTTAATACCTAAGTTCAGAAATTGGGCTTTGTAAGAAGCAATTATGATTTCCGTTTCTTCTTCAAAGGGTCAGGTGGACCCGAATCCATTTATTTACTTCTATATGTGGATGATATATTGCTTGCTTGTCATGATAGATCTGAAATTGACTCTATTAAGTCTAAATTGAACTCTGAATTTGAAATGAAAGATTTGGGACAAGCTAAAAGAATACTTGGAATGGAAATAGAAAGGGATTGAGATAATTGCATCTTCTTGTTGAAACAAAGTTCTTATGTGAAGAAAATACTTATAAAATTTCTATGCTTGAGTGTAAGCTTGTGACTTTACCCATTACTAATCATTTTAAACTGATTAGTGAACAATCACCTAAAACAGAAGATAAATTTAGTAGAATGAAAAATGTTCCATATGCTAACACAATAGGTTCAATTATGTATCTCATGGTTTGCACCAGATCTGACTTAGCTCATGGAATTAATGTCTTAAGTAGATTTATGGCCAATCCAGGTGAAACTCACTGGCTGGCTGTAAAGTGGATGTTAAGATATTTAAAGCATTCATCTGATTTAGGTTTAGAATTTAAAAGGAGTAAGAAAGAAATAAAGTTAAAAGGTTACACTGATTCTGATTTTGCTGGTGATTTAAATAAAATAAGATCCACATCTTCATATATTTTCACTTTGTGTGATGGCTGCATTGGTTGGAAGTTACAATTACAAAAATTAGTTGCCTTATCCTCAACTGAAACTGAATATATTACTGTATGTGATGTTGTGAAAGAAAGTATGTGGCTAATTGGCTTGTTAAATGAAATTGGCTTTGCTGATGATTCTATTGAGATATACACTGATAACCAAAGTGTTATTCATCTTAATAAAAATCCCGTTTATCATGATAGAACAAAATAAATAGATATTAAGTTTCATTTTGTAAGAAACATGGCTGAAAAGGGTTTGACTAGTTTAGTTAAAATTCCAACAGAATACAATCCTTCAAATTTGGGGACTAAGGTACCACCTTTAAATAAATTCAAAAATTGCTTGAAGATTCTGAATATCACTTGATGTGATAATTAGAATTTCAAGTAATGTTAATTGAATAGAGTTGAACTAATTTTTGTTTTTCTTTTTTACAAGTTTTTTGAGCAAATGAAGCAAAGTATAGCAATTCTAGATCCATTAAGTGAGCCAAAGTATAGCTCAACAAGGTGGAGATTGTTAATAGTATTGGGTTGCCTCACTATACTTTGGGTTGGGCCTTGTTTGCTATTTGGACCGTTAAGTGAAACAGGTTGGGGCCTCAATTAAATTAATGTTATTAGCTGTACACGTGGTTGATACTTTGCCCTTGGATGCTAACTGTTCATATTACTTGGTTGACTTGGCTCTTTGGGTGATTGATATTCGAGAGCCTTCATTATCTCTTCGTCTCTCTATTTCCCTTTTTCAATCTGAGTGGAGTTTAGGGTTTAATGGTTTCTTGTAATCGTAATTGATCTTAGTGATTTTCTCAATTCTATTCTTTGTGAAGTCTGTATATGGTGTATAGATTAGGAATTGATTTTTTGTGATTACGATTTTGTATTTTGAGGCGAGATTAAACTGTTTCTTCAAACATTTGTACTGATTCTTGTTTGATTCTTAGTGGATCTAGAGCTATATCCTTTGTGGATGCTCATGGGTGATTAGGTTTTTGTGACTGAACATCTGGACCCTACGGGGTGAAAAATCGCGTGTCTATCCAGGCTCCTTTGGAGGCGTCCAACTTCCTTTTGAGGGTAAGTTTTATGGTCTTATTGATCGCTTCAACTTGGTCGTTAGCCTGGGGGTGTTGGGGGAGAAGAGAAGTGCTTTCTAATCCCCAGCTTGTCGCATAAATCCCTGATCTTTCTATTGTCGAACTGTTTGCCATTATCCGAGACCAGGGAGTGGGGTATGCCGAATCGACATATGATATTTTTCCATAAGAATTTGGAAGTGTTTGCTTCGGTAATCTTGGACAGCGGCTTTGCTTCCACCCATTTCATGAAGTAATCGATCGCAACAATGGCGAAGCGAGCGTTCGCTCTTCTTTTAGGCAGTGGGCCAATGAAATCCACTTCCCATTTGACGAATAGCCGGGGCTGGTTACAACAGTGAGCTCTTGAGAGGGTTGCCTTTGCACATTGGCGAAGTGTTGGCACCTGTCACATTTTCGCACAAACTCAACTGTGTCCTTTTTTAGGGTCGGCCAATAATACTCTTGTCGGAGTATCTGGTATGCTAGGGCTGGTTTCCCGGAGTGATTCCCACAAACGCCTTCATGAACTTCTCTTAGGATATAATTTGGCTCCTCACCCCCCATGCATCTGAGGAGGGGGGAGGAAAAACCTCGCTTATATAGAATCTCATCTTGTAAGACGAAGTGAGCAGCCCTTCTTCGAAGCTTTCATGCTTCGGCTTCATCTATTGGCAATGCTTGCTCCTTCAAGTAAGTTAAGATAGGTAGCATCCAAAGTGGTGTATTTTCAATCCACATCAGCTCTTCGCCTTTTTTGATGGAGGGTTGGGCTAGGTGTTCAATTGGCACCACCTTGAGCAGTTCTGAGTCTTTGCTACTGGCCAGTTTTGACAGTGTATTCGCATGGGAATTGTCTTGGCGTGGCACTTGGATCAACTCTAATTTTTCAAAGTTGGGCAGAGAGCTCATTACTAGTTTCAAATAAGCTACCATATGTTTGTCCCTGGCTACAAAGTTCTCGTTTACCTGATTTACCACCAACTGTGAATCGCTACTGATTACGACTCTCTTCACTTGTAGTTCTTTTGCTAGCCGAAGCCCTGCCAAAAGGGCCTCATATTTAGCCACATTATTGGATGCCTTGAACCCAAACCTAATAGCGCAGTTCAACTTATGCCCCTCTGGGCTTTCCAGCACCGTACCGGCTCTAAAGAGGTTCCAAGTGGGGGGTTCAGCTGGCTCCATAGTTACCTCGATTTTTGGAACAGTAGCAAATTCAGCCACAAAGTCAGCTAAGGCTTGACCCTTGATTGCAGTCCAGGGCGCGTACATTATGTCAAATTCACTGAGCTCAATGGTCCACTTCAGCAGCTTTCATGAAGCGTCTGGCTTCTGCAGGACTTGCCTTCAGGACTTGCCTTAGTGGGAAATTCGATAACACGTGAATGCTATTGGCCTGGAAATAGGGCCTCAGTTTTCGAGAAGCAGTGACCAATACGAGAGCCAATTTCTCCATGTTTGTGTATCGCGCCTTGGCGGGTAGTAAGCCTTTACTCACATAGTACACTGGCAGCTGGTGCGTTTTTTCTTCTTGCACAAGCCCGGAACTGATTGAGTCTTTAGCCACTGCCAAGTATAACAGCAGAGGTTCTCCTTCTTTAGGTTTACTGAGGAGAAGTGTCCGACCCAAATAGTTTTTCAGTCCTTGGAACCCTTCTTCGTATTCAAGGGTCCATTGAAGTTTCTTGCCTCCTTTGAAGATTCTGAAGAAGGGTACACACTTTTCAGTGGTCTTTGAGATGAGCGATTGAGTGCGGCTACCCTGCCGGTGAGTCGTTGCACTTCTTTGGGCTTCTGTGGCGATCTCATTTCAACTAGAGCCTTGACCTTTTCTGAGTTGGCTTCAATTCCCCTCTGATTTACAATGTAACCCAAGAATTTGCCCAATGCTACACCAAACGCGTATTTAAGGAGATTCAGCTTCATACGGTATCTTCTTAGCGTTTGGAAAGCTTTGTCCAGGTGCTTGACATGTTCATCAGCTCGAAGACTTTTAACTAACATATCGTCAACAAAAGCTTCCATAGATTTGCCGAGCTGATCAGTGAACATTTTGTTGACTAACCTTTGATAGGTGGCCCCAGCATTTTTCAGGCCAAAAGGCATCACCTTGTAGCAGTAAAGCCCCCTATCAGTGATGAAGGATGTGCTCTCCTCGTTGTTTGGGAACATGGGGATTTGATTGTAGACGAAATAGGTGTCCATGAAGCTTAGTAGCTCGTGCCCAGCGGTCGAGTCTCCATTTGCCATTATGCTTCTTCACAAGGATATGATTGGAAATACATTTCGAATAGTTGGCTTCATGGATGAAGCCATTGGTGAAGAGCTTTTCTACATCCTCTCTTAAGGCCTCATACCTTTCGACGTTCAAAGCTCTTCTCTTTTACCTGTGTGGGGTGCAGTCCGGATCAATTTGCAAATGGTGACAGCTGATTCTAGGGTCTATCCCAACCATGTCTTCGTGCCTCCATGCAAAAACGTCTGCGTTTTTCAGTAGCAAGTCTTTCAGTTCTTCCTTAGCCTCTCCTCCTAATTCTTTGTCGACCTATAGAACTATGGACGCATCATATAGGTCTACCGAGAACGTTTCCAGTTCCTCTATTAGGGCGGCCCGAGACTCAGATTCGATTATTCTGGGATCTAATTCTTCCAGGGAAATTCCCTGCTTGGCCTCTGCCATGACAGTATCTGTCGTCAGAGGTGGCCCTTCTTCAGGGGCCTCTGACATTTCAGTGTCCCATACCATGTTGATTCGCGATTCTACTTTCCTTATGGAGTTGAGGTAGCATTCTCAAGAACCCATCTGATCACCTCGATTAGTGGCGATTCCTCTCTCCGTAGGGAACTTCATGCAGAGGTGATGGATAGAAGTGACTGCCCATAATTCTTTCAGAGCAGGTCTTTCCAAAACTCTGTGATAGGCGGATCGTCGATCAACAACTAAAAATTCTATGACGTAGTGTACTGACTGGGATGGAGCCCCCATTTCAACAGCGAAAGTAATTTTACCTTTAGGGATGATGCTATCTCCGGTGAACCCATAGAGGGGCGAAGTCATTGGTGTTAGCGCTGCGCCACAGCCATCTTATCCAAGGAAGAGCAAAACAGGATGTTGACTGAACTGCCATTATCCACTAACATTCGTTTCAGCCCATTACGGGCCACCACGGCTCTGACCACTAGGGCATCGCAGTGTAGGAAGTGCACACCTGCTGCATCTTCCTGGGTGAATGTGATGGGCTCCATAGTTCTGCCCCCTGAAGATTGGCTTACTATATGACTTGCCGTGGGCTGACTCTTCGCCTCTCTGGCATAGTTCTTCTGAGTACTTTTTGATTTACCTCCTACGTGAGGTCCTCCAATAATAGTATCAATTTCTCGAATGGGTTGCTGCTCGTTGTCATTACGCGGTGAATGACGTCTTGTTTTCTCCCTTTGTGGAAAGGTGCGCCCTATAGAGTTGCTCTAATGACGATCATCTCTAGCATTGCAAGCATTGCTTGGGGGACGGTTCGCATCTCGACAGTCGCTTGTGTCGTGGTCATAGTAGCGATGAAAAGTGCAGTAGGGTCGCAGGTCCCCCTAGGGCCTATTTCTAGGCGCTCTGCCCCGTCCTCTATTTCTGTTGAGGGTCATCTGGTATTTTTTGTTGGATCATTGGCGCTGGGGCCGAAACTTTCATAGGTCAAGGTAGGCACTGTATTCAGCGTGGCAGTCGCTAGAGCTTGTCCCGAGGTGGGGGCTATAGCATGCCCGACTTTGGTCCATTGGTGGCTTACTATTTAGGCGGTGGGTCCTCTACCAATTTGCCTCTACGGTGGGGGGAGTCCCCGGGCCGCTCTGTTTCAATGATCTATCATCTCCTCATTGACAATCAAACTTTCATCATCTCCACCAATTCGTCATATGTNGTCCATTGGTGGCTTACTATTTAGGCGGTGGGTCCTCTACCAATTTGCCTCTACGGTGGGGGGAGTCCCCGGGCCGCTCTGTTTCAATGATCTATCATCTCCTCATTGACAATCAAACTTTCATCATCTCCACCAATTCGTCATATGTTGAAGGGTTCTTGCTTCGGACGTTTCTCCAAAACAAAGTGTTCATGTTCAAGCCTCATTTCAGGGCTGAAAGGGCTTATTTATCCGTTACTTGTTCGCAGTAGGTAATCTCGTCAGTGAAACGGTCGAGGTAGCTATTTAGAGTTTTCCCTGCCGCTTGCCTCATGTCTTGTAGGCGTTGTATCGACGCCTCTCACTCCTTCCTTGAAAGATACTGGTTCAGAAACGTTTTCTTCAGGTCTGGCCAGCTTTTTATACTGAGGGGCGCCAATCTGCTGTACCACACCTCGACGGTGCCCCCAAGGGTTAGGTGGAAAGCCCTGCATTTTAAGGCTGGCGAGGCGCCTCTCAGGCTCATCTGGGTTTTGTATTTGTTGAGGTGCTTCTTCGGGTCACCCTTTCCTTCATACTTAGTGATTTTTGGAGGAACAAAGTTATGAGGCATCGAAAAAGTGCGGAGTTCCCTGAAAAAAAGGAGGTTATCATCATCATCATCCAACTCGAATGACCTGCATGGTTCGTCAGAAATGTTTCCATCTGCTGTAGGGTGAGGAGGATGCTGGGAAGGCTCGCCTCTGTCCCCCCAATCTACTGCGTTTTGCCTCTCCCACCTATTTCTAAGTGGTGGAGCTCGAGTTCGATCTAGCGTATGCCCATGATGGCACTCCGTTTGATGTGTGGTTGGTTCCTATTTCTAGGTTCCCATCCAATCCTATCAAAGACACTGGCAGACCTCTGGGGTCGTTCTTCGTATTCCAGAGGGAAGTTGTCTTCTCCTGTCGGGGAGTTGGGAGTGGACTTGTAGTTGAAAGTGTCCATTCCCACTTCTCTTTCAATGAGGACTTCGCCCTGGGGGCTAAAATGAGTCATTCTGCTTGATTCCGCTCCAGTTCGTCTATGAGCTGATTGCTGAGGATTTTGTAGAGCCTGAAAACCACCTTAATTCTGTACCTACATCAAGAGCTCTTACATGGCGGCATTTTAAGCTGCAATGTTCTTCATATTTGCAGCCATAGTGGCCACTTCAGTTGTTAGCTGGGCCATTCGGTTACCTCTGTGGTGTTGGTGATGGGGTCACTGATGCATCACATTTCAAGAAATCTCTTCTTCAGATATCTCACTTGTCCTTCTTGGGTTCACATCTTCGCCACTGGAGTTCATAGTCCAAAGGGGCAAATTTTTCCTTCTAAGCTGGGCTTGATGTTTAGCTAGTTCTTTTTCAAGAACTAAACCCCTTTTCAAGGGAGAATATCAACAAGATATTCGAACAAGTTTTTTAATGGGAGAAACTCGTAGTTTAAGTAAGTTTTCCATAGACGGCGCCAATCTGTTGACCTCGAAAAATGGCTCCAACGTGGCAACAGAAGAAGTCTTCAGGTCAACTCTTCCCTGCACACGTAGCACTACGTCAGCCACCCGTGGTCTCTCCCAGAGGGGTTGGGAGCGGCCGCGAGCACTCCAATGGTCAAGTCAGCTTATGTTTAACTGGAAAATGGTTCACCGACGGTGGGACACTCGCCGGAGAAGGGGCACATAATGGTAAAAGTTCTAGCGCATGGGGGAAGAAAAATGATACCAAGTTTGCGCTATAGTTGGAGTAGGATCAAACGGGATTCGAATCCTTCTTCAAGCACAAAGGGTGTTGTATTTATACTAAGAGTGGGAGGAAGAGAGCCGTTGGATGAGAAGACACGTGTAATCATATCCTCAGGGGTCGTCCCATCCTAGGCATCAACATGTCTTTCCATAGGTTGGTTGGCATCGAATGCCTCTGACTGATTTGACCATTTGGGTCCTGTCATGTGTCCCATCAGTTAGTGATTTGACTTTGAGAAGATATCCGTGTAAGGGATCTTTATCGGGGATGAGGCGAGGCAGTAGTGAAGTTGTAGAAGCGGAGTACGGGGCCTTTGCATCTGCGAGGTATTGCGGATGGGTGAGTGAATTCAGTTCCTTTGCTGGCGTATGACCAGTTCGTCCCATGCGTAATCACCTCGACTGGAAAGTGGCGCAGTGCGGGAAAATTCCTACCGACACGTGGCAGGTGAGGTGGTGGGCTTGACCCAGGCCCGTAACAGGTTTCATGCCTGAAGATTGATATTTGGGGTTTACAACCTGATTGTAACACGGCTTTACCATGCGATCACAGTGAAGGTAACCATGCAATTACACGGTTGAAACGGCCATTAGAGATTCTGTTTCCTTGTCCAAGTCAACATCTCCATGAAAAGTAAATGGTACGGTTTTGACTAACTTTGGGATGCCAATCTCATGATTATTCATTTTGTAACTTGGATAAGAGAGCTACGGATAGAAATTATACCAAAAAAAAATAACCACTTTAAGATTTGTGGCTCGAGAATGAAGATTTTAAGCAAGAAGATTGAGTAACACCTAGGGTTGGGCGTGAGTTGAGTTGAATCAATTTTTTATCCAACCCAAATTCAACTTGACATGATCGATTTGATATAAAATTAATCCAATCCAACCAAATTATTTGTTTAAACCTAACCTAACCCAAATCGATCAAGCTTGGGTTGATCGGTTTGGGCTTGGGCTAAATTCACGTTGGATTCGATTAACTTTTATAAGAAATTATTTTGATGGACCATTTGTCATCACAAAACGTCCAAATACTTTTTGCCACAGTTTGGGTGCCTTATTGTCACGGTATTAGCCGTTACGAAAACTCAAATTTATCGATTGTAGTGTGTTAAGAATAGTGTTTTACCACCCCAAGAAAATTGATGTCTACAATAACCAAATATGTGAAAGCAACTAAAGGTTTGGGATTGAAAAAGTCATTTTAAAGAATGAAGATGAATTTCCTAGAGGTTGGTTAGGGATTGATTGTGCAGATTTTTCGAGCAAGGACATCGAAAGTGTTTGGAGAATCCAACCTATACTCACCATAGTACTTTGTTTTTATTAACCTAACATTTTATTCGAAGTTTCCAAAAAAAATATAAAAATATGAACCATCCAAAGATTGGGGCTTGAGACGATCGTCTCTTGAGCCTTGCTTCAAGTCCAAGTGCTCCTACTTGTCACGAATTAGACCTCAATCCGCAACCACCAACTCACACAGCTCGACCGAGGAAATAATCCAGCTGAAAT
>CAIGRO010152989.1:0-21461 GCA_903798355.1 Fraxinus baroniana | reverse complement strand
CAACGTGACTTCTTTTAAAAATACTTTTGAAATATAAAGTTCTTTTAAAAATTAATTATCAAAGAAAAATCAATATAATTTTCTTCGAAAAGTACACATGCCAACAGTAGTAGGAAGAATGGCTATAGAAGACGAACATCCATCATTCCATTGTACGTATAAAAACCGCGTTTCGAAAGAGCGCCAAGCTTGTAAATGCAAAATCCACCCGTTAAAACTTTCAAAAACCCCTCACACAGCAAACGTGACGTGCGATGCGAAACCGATTCCTCGCCGCCGACTACTTCACCGCAGGCGGCTCTGTTCAGACCTTAGACTTCATCCGCCTCCCTCTCCCTCACCTCTCGCCGCCAAATAATCTCTCATTCTCCCAACATTTTCCCCATTCCTTCCATGACATTCCCGTTTTCAGCATTACTTGCGAAATCGAAAAGCTTCCAATCGATCACGCTCGCTCCAAGTTATTTTCCGACGTCCTTCCTCATGTTGTTGATGAAGTTAATTTCTCGGAACATGAGATCGATAGTTCTAAAGGAAATCGTGCGGTTTTAATTTCCGAGGTAAATTAAATTATTAAGTTTGAGCTCCTGATTTTCGATTTTATTATTCAAAGTTTTGTGAGTTTTATTTCCCGTTCTGATGATTTTAGACATCACAAGTGAAAATTGATGGTGATGTGAGTTTTTGAAGTGTTTTAGGATAGCTCAAATTTACTGGTCTCTTATAGGTTTGGAGATAGCGATTATGCAGGCGATTGAACTATTTTATCCTCCATTTTTTTTATTTTTTTATTTTTTGGTTTAGGCTTGTGTCAACACGTCATCCTGGTGGAAAGACGCGTGCATAAATATTGGAATACTGAGATCTGATTCCAGGATTGTATTCCATGGATTCATTTTTTAGATAGTTATATTTAACAATGAAAAGATTTTTATTTGTATTGTCATGGTTTTGAAGAAGTGCCTGTGAAATTTTATTCAATCTAGAATGCTTTTTGGATTTATTAGTCACCAAATTCAGTTTTGGATTTCCAATTTTATGTCATTTAAGTAATTAGTTCTGAATAACCTCTTTGACTTTGTGTAGTATTAAAATTATGGAAATTAGTGTATTTCGCCTTCTTCCTATAAATTTTTTTAAAGTCTGTAACTGTGACTCAAGTTTAATTTAGTAGCATTTTTTTTCCCTTTACTGTACAAAGCCCTGAGTTTTACTAATCTCATGAGTCACGATAGATTGTTCATTTAAACTATTCAGAATTTGTGAAAATTCAGCTCTTGATGACTCCATGTGCTGAGGGAATATGACAAACGTCCAGATACAAATTACTATAATTTACACTTAAATTTTTGCATGTAGAGATAAATTGTATGTCCTTGTAAACATTTTATCTGACAGTGTAAAAAATAAAAAGAAAATCATGTTGAATTACCCATGATGTTTCTCACTTCATTACTCTTTATTTATGGCTGTCTTGACCAGCATAAGAACTCAGATATTCAATACAAAAAATGTACTGGATAATTTGGGTATTTAAACATAGACGTTTAAGTATAAAAACATATTAGCTCTTGTACCTGAAGTATATAAAGCTATCATCTTATTACAACTTTGTTTGGATCAGGATATTAATCACACTGTATTCATGTTATTTTGGAACAGGATGATTTTACACCTGATCATGGGGGTAGGAGTATTCTTGAAATTACACAATTTGAAATTCCAGAGATGGACCTCTCCCTGCTTCAATCGGTATTTTCCTTTTAAGCATTTGCGTACAGGTTGACGTCTTGGTATCTGCATATGGCCAGATAACTATTTCTACTTATTTACACTTACTTCGTAATCAGCAGGAAAGTGCTATCCAATGCCAGATGGAGGACTTAGATATTCTCTCCCAGAGTTCAGTTGCTGAGTGTACTATGGTAAATGCTTTGAAGTTTTTGTTTACATCTCCAGGCATAGGTATTAAATTCTGTTCAGGATAGTTCCCAGCAACCTTTGTTGAGCAGTGGAAGTGCAGCTAGAATGGGAACAATTTTTCCTTTTTTCCCAATCCACTGTTCAACTCTTGGATTTGGCACTTTCAAACGCTAATGGTTTAGTAGCTGGGGATATAATTCTTGGTTGGAATGAAAGGGTCTTAATACGGATCAAGTACCTGATAAGAGAGATATTTATGCAGAGAACAACTTGATCGAATTGTATGTCATTCAAAAAGTTTAAGGCACCCCTTTCTCTCGACTTGGTTTCTTCAACTTCTTGTAAAACCATAAATTGTCTTCAAAAAGTGCTCAAGTATTTTTTTACTCCTTGAGAATTGCGTCCACACAACTATTCTACCGGCATTATTGTTGCTCATAGGGCTTAAATGCTTTAGATATGTACACAAACTGGATAACATTTCTACCTTCATCTCGAAGTACTGATAACACACTTCTTATCCAGTGTAAGAATAAAGATATCACTTGTTAATTTGAAGATGAATTTGTAACTTCTTGCAGGATATGCCAACTTCTGACCTTAGTTTACCTAATCTTCTTGAGATTCAACAATCAGTTTATTCAGTCGACGACATCAGCTTAGAATACTCTATAAAACAAAAGGCTGATTTTTTGGAAGATGTTGGTTCCTTTGAAGGAGAGCTTCATTTTCATAATATTCACTTTCCCCCTTTTGAAGTGGACGAAGAAAGTCTGGGTATTGTCAGAAGTATACATATGGAGGATGAGCTTCTAGATTTTGAAAATATTGAACCTCAGAATTTGACAGAACTAGATGTAGTATTGAGTGACGGCAAGGAGCTTTTGAGTTCTATAGAGTTTGACTTAAATAAATATCTATCAGAGCATTGTTTAACAATACAGTGCCTTGAAGTTGAGTTGCACCGCTCAAATTTCTTATCACAGATGGACTACTTAAGTGTTGTAGAACAATCACATTGTGAGGAGTACTCAACATTCCATCAAGGGAAAGCAGGCGGCGATATAATTGGATCAGTGAACCTGTGTCTATTTGAAGAGTTCCAATTCTTTGATCAGGATCCATCTTATTCTTGTGAGTTCTTCTCAGATGCAGCCAAAGAGGTAGAAGAAGAACCATGTGAATTCATGTTTGGAGAAAATATGAACTTTATGAATTTTGGTGAATTGATTGTTTGTCACGAACTTACTCTCATGGATGACTCTTTCAAATCATTACCCGTGCCTATTATTTCTGGCCATGAAAATATTAGGTCATTGCATTCAATGGTTGAGCAAATATTAGCCCAGGCGGAGTCACAGTCTTCATCAACATCTGATGGTCTATATTTAGATTGGCATTTTCTTGAAGAAGACAACTTCGGTAAATATTCTTCTTGTAGGAAAATGCTGTGGGAGATAGATACTTACAAGACAGACGCTTCTAATTATTTGAAGGATGGTACGAAACAGATCTATGATTTTATTCTCTCTCAGGATTGTTCTGACAAACCAAACACAGAAGACTGCAAGGAAATGCTGAACTTACCTTCTGCTGTTGTTTCTATGTTTCATACTTCTGTCGATGAAAAGAATTCTGACAGTTGGCATAATCATGGAGACAGAAAAAGGTTAAACGGAGACTTGTTACTGGAAACCGGCATTGAGAAAGTTCCTTCGTTTGTTGAATCCATGTCTAGCGATCTTGAATTTTTCTTAAATCCCCGTAATTATGTCACAGGAAAAGAAAGTAAGCCTGCAGATAAGTCAGTTGATATTATTACAACGTATCCACTGATTTTTTCCAATGATGATTCTGTTAGTAATGCTACCACTATGGTTCAACAGCAGTGGAATGTCAGGTTGCACCGAGTACAGTTATCTGAAAATATTCTATTGCTCATTGATAATTTTTGTAAAGTCTTCTTGGCCCTACTGGAGAACGACACAGAGTTGAGACAGAGTCTGAGTCTAGGTCGAGCTGGTGAGAACCTGACTGTACTTTGCCTTCCTAAAGAAGAACTTATGGACCTTCTTAAGAAAAGAAGTGCACCAAGTACTTATTCAGCTCACAACAACGATAATATTATGTTGTTGATGATGTTGTGTGCAATTAAACAGATGGCTTTCTACCTCTGTTACTATGGAGTCCACGCCACATATCTATATGTAGACAGGTTGTGCAGAAACCTGCAGTGCTTGAAATCCAGATTAAGTTGTCTGTATAACTTGATAAAAAATGCGAATGAGAGGGCTGAGAAAGAAATATGTGAAAACCATCCCTCCCTTTCTGTTGTGCATGAAATTTTGCTGACAAATTTAAGCAGCAGTCATTTGAAAATATTAATTGTTGCTGACCGAGTTTTCTGGTGGCCATTGAAGAGACTGTTGACATCCATGAAGATATCATATAATGAGCTACACCATTTTTCTGCCCATGCAAGTCAACAGGGCCGGGAGTTCACAAACACCGTACTAAATTCTATGCTTTCCACGGATTCTTGTTTGGTATCCTATGAGTAAGTATTAGCTGCTTTAGAACTAAATTTGATGGAAATATTTAACGTGACAATTTCTTCTTTACCCAACGGCGTGAAACCTTCCCCCGTTGATTATGGGAAGTAATGTTTCTGAGATCTAAGGGGTTCTTTCTTTTCCAGCTTGATCTCAATATATGTCACTAGAGGT
Organism: Fraxinus baroniana; assembly: GCA_903798355.1. NCBI lineage: Eukaryota > Viridiplantae > Streptophyta > Magnoliopsida > Lamiales > Oleaceae > Fraxinus > Fraxinus baroniana. The sequence continues at coordinate 16,812 of CAIGRO010152989.1, read as the reverse complement.
CATTGATAGGAATCCCATTCATTACTGCCTTGTCATGAAATTTTTCTCACATGCTCTCTTGATTCTTGAAGATTGACTAACTACAAACATGTAATGGTGAATTGATGTTGAATTGTCATGAAATTTCTCCAACATGCATTCACCTATTCGATCTTCCAGTTTCAGTAAATGATGGCTTAAGAAATGCAATGCATGCACGAGACAGACACTTCTCTTTGCTTCATGCTAATATGAAGTGAAACCCTAATTAGGAGATTAGCAAATTAGAATGTTTAATTCTAAGCGCGAGTCCTTAAGTTCAAAATCAAGTGAATATTTAATTTCTCTATGATAGTGATTTAAATAATTATATATTTGGAAACACGTATAATAATGTAAGTTTGTTTATTGAAGAGTCACTCTGTTGTCCATTTTTTTCCTCATTTTATTATCTGTATAGATTTTCCCTAGGCGGGAGACTGCCCTTGGACCATCTTAAAGACATTAGATAAAGACTTTCTTTTCTTTTCTTTTTTGGTCTCCAGATATGTTTCTGCATCATTTCCCTTCCACGAATTTGGCTTTGTCTTGGAATATGGAGGCTCAAATGGATCGTCTATAATATCCACCATCTGCCCAAAGTTAGATCAGTTGCCCCCTCTTTATTTTCTCAAGGTGGAATTGGAGGACTCAAGTGTTTCCAAAGCGCTTTCTTGTGGCGTTTACATATCCAAGAATAGTGAATTTAAGATGGCAAGTATCTTTTCTGTTCAAGTAATACTGTTGCATTTGACTGTTGACTATTAGCAACATGGCTATATTTTCATCCATATCGTCCTCAGAAACATAGACATTGGTATATACTGAAATAAGTGCAATATCTATATAAACTCCTGTACTTTATATATGTCTCATTGTTAAGATGAACTCATATTATGCTTCAGGCATAAGGCATGCTTTGATGTATTTTCCTTTCTGCAAAGACTATGGTATAAGTGTCAAAAGGGCCTGACTTCTCAAGAAAGAATCACTTTCATACATGAATGGTATCATGTTCAAATGGTTACACTGAAATTATTTCAGTACTTTCTTGATGCAAAACATGCAACGAGAAGGGCTATGTGATGTGCATGCTTGTTGATTCTATAATGTCATTTAGGTTTTGAATTGGTAGAATGCATGTGGATTCATATACACTTTTTATGTTAAGGCTCGTTTCTATATTAATGTAAATAGCCTTCTTAGTTATGGATGATCTACACAACTGTAACAGGTCTTCCTACCCTTTTCTCAATGATTTTTTATGTAATATAATGCCATTGCAAAGTTACTGTACAAACCATCTTTTCAAAACTATATTGCTCCTTGGACGACTAGGTATGCATTATTGGTGTGTCGTAAGAGTTGTAGAAGCTGTAGTTGAATCTATCTTCTTCTTCCCCCAGCAAAAAGTAAATATATAAAAATAAGAGGGAAGGAGGAAAAGAAAGAAGGAAAATAAATCCAGTTATGTCCTTTTCCTGTTGGTAGGATAATTCTTTAACGAACAAGGAGAAATTTGGTAACTTGATCAATTGCAAGATATAATGAAGGTTCTACTGATACAAGAAAGGTGATCATACTGAATTGTTAGTTCTTCAAGGATAATAGTCCATACTTCATAATTTGGTCTGGATCATTTTTGTGGACATGCACAACAGCACATGTATTCCATGATTTGACTTCTACACCAGGATTTCTTCTATCCACTCATAATTCATTTTTATTGAACGTCATTGTTGAATTTCCTCAAGAAATAGCTTCAATAAATTTTATGTGATAATTTTCATAATGCTACTAATTTTTATCTCAAGTGCCATTTTATGGTCAGTCAGTCACACTTCACTTGCTTTGTATTCTTTCGCAGTCATGTTTCAAAGTTTTATCATGTTTCCAGGATGCAGATATTCATTCTAACTCAGCTCAAAATGAGAGTAAAAATAAGTTGGAAGACCTATTAAACTTTGTACCTATTGAGGAGACCTACAACAAGGGACTAGTCAAAGATGTAAATGAAGATGAGGTCTGCTCAGTGATGCCTGTTAAATCCATGCCAGTGGCTATGGAATCAAAAGAAATTAACTTGGGCAAGCCCTTTCCTCACGATATTGTCATAATTGTGAACACCCAAAATTTCGACAAAGAAATGGTCATATCCCGGAGAAGAACATACCAGAGGATCCTGGCACTGGAGAAAGAAGGAGCACAAGTTGTGGAACGTGATATAGATCTACCTGTTGATATTATAGTTAGTGCTGCCATTTGCTTGGCATGGTACGACTGCAGAAACATTGGAAAGAAAGCTTCTGCTCCGGATGAGGCCTTTTCATGCTTGCCTTTGTGCATTGAAAGTATTGCAGCAAGTACTTTAACGTCACTGAGTTTTGCTTTTAGTTGCTGCATCCTGGTAATATTGTTGCTCGATAGTTTAGACTAATTCTTCTTTGCTGTATTTACTTTGATACGATTTTTCATTATCTCATTATATGAGGAAGAGACTCAAAATGTTCACCTTCTGCAACATAAAAAATGTTCAATAGAAACCAGACATGTAGAGCTATCAACTGGTCATTTTTATACAACATGCAAACCTTATTCTTTCAGATTGCACAAGGATATGAAGCGATAGAAAGGGAATAATAATCATCATGCGGCTATTTATTAGCATATCAAGTTAGCTTATACTTCATTAGATCACTTTCATAAGAGATGGTAATAATTTATTCTCTGAGAATAATGTATTCTAGCGAAAACCTCAGTTGACAGTTTCATACAGAGAACACAATAGAAGATTCACAGTTTCTGGTAGCAACTTTAGTCTACTGTATATCATTGTGATTTCAATGGACTAAACCTTCACCATGCTTGTACTAACAGAAGTCTCTTTAGGCGTTTTAATCTTTGTTATTTTTTCTACTCCAGATTTTTGAGGGAGAAAGCAGTTTTCTATCTGGAATTATGGAATCATCAGATGAACTCTATGCTGCAGCAGCTAGCTTAGGAATCGATATACAGGTCTTCTGCTCATTTTCGTCCGATATGACAGACGAAATTATATTATCCTGCATTGAGGTTGGGATAAAGTCACATAGGGGATTATGCCCTAAAATGTCCGACTCAGAAAGTCTAGCGGAATCCTTCCTCACTGCATTTCCTTCAATTAATCCTCTCTCAGCTCATGCTATACTGTCTTCAGGGAGCACACTATTTGAGTTTTTAGATTTGTCAGATAAGGGTAGAACTTGTGCTCTTCAAAAATTTAACGTTCCTGATGAAAGCATTGCTTTGCTAAATGCAACAAGCAGATATGGAGTGCGGGAGGATTCGAAATCTGGGATGACAGACTGCTCCTCTTCAGTATCTTCAGCTCCCGACTCAGAGACTGCTCAATTCAGGAGTGCATCCGATAGGAAAAAACTAAAATATAGTCACAATCTTTATGATGCCACTGAGCCTCCAAATGACTTGTTTCATATGGATCCATTAAAGCTATTTTCAGACGACTTACTCCGTCCTCCCAAAGCATCGACTTCATGTGATTCTTGGTTGGCAGGAAGTACCGAGAAATTTGATGAGTCCGGGAAGTCCAGTTTATCTTTTGATGACAAACTGTTTCGTAATTGCCAGGGATTAGATATCGATACAATGATGAAATCACCCACCGTGTCAAGATTTCATGATTTTCCAAATGCAAAAGATCTTGAAATATTAGCTGAGATAGAGAAGCCCACAATGGCTGAGATTGGTGTAAATTATGATCCAAGAAGCAGATCAGGTAAACCTACAACCATCAACTTTAGTAGACAAAATACCAAGGCATGTGGATATCTACAGGAAAATTTGATTGGTGAAGTTATCGACATTGATGATACTCCAACATTTAGGAATTACGTTGACCGTTCACCATTTATGCTTGATGGGGAGAAAGATTATGCTGCAAGATTGAGTAAACCACCTTCAGGAGTAAGCAAAGTTCCTGTTTTTACAGATCCTGTTGAAATTGATTCTGCCTCAGGTGCCTTGGTTGCTATTAGGGACAGTAGACAACGTTCAAGGGGAGAAATTGGGGAATGTTTTGATGCAGTTGAAAATAACAAAATTTCATTGAAGTGCCAGAAAAGGCTTTTTCAAGATTATGTGACAGAAACAAACTCACAAAATTCCTACAAAATATCTTTCCAAGAAAAGGGTCCTCGAAACTATGGTGGAACACCGCTCTCTAATGCTCTTCGCTCCTCTGAGCCTCAACAAGGATCGCCCTGGACGATTGAGTTTCTAAACAGAATCAGGGAAAAGAGTAGATTGCGACAGCAGTCTCTTCCATGTAACTTATCCTCCCCTCAGTTTAATTACTCTAGGAATGCTTCAAAGGTTACTAAAAGGAAGAGTCCATCTATTCTTGAATTTTATAAGTACCAAGGAGGTAGTGCCTCAGAGAAAATAGTTGAAGAAAAGAGACAAAGGAGATCTTCACAACAATCAAATTCATCAAAGAGCAAGAAGGCTTCAGCTTCCTGCCATCCATCACTGACTCCAATCGATAAGAGAGCAAGTCGGGTGCGTTAACTGAACTTCTATCTTGTACAGGAGAATCTTTTCCTATTGCATCCTGATCTTTATTTGATCAACTGCAGACACTATCTTTTGCAACAAATGGAAATGGAGGGCAAAGTAAGCTGATCTGGAGTGATAAAAGTTCTCATACTTTCAACAGAAGATGTTAGCGTTGATTACAATATTGCAAGAAGTTTGCACGATCACATATTTGCCAAAATTGTTTTGTCTCATTGTTGGTGAATCTATTTCACAAACATTAATTGAAAAAGGATGCTTCTTTTTATCCCCTCAGCCAAATGTTGTAGCTACAAGTAACGCGGTAAGCTTCTTTCATCTCCAATTTCCCAGGGTATATCGAGAATCATCAATGCAAGGTAACATTGTTTCTTACCAAGGTGCATTAGTATGCTTTAATTGTTCAAGGAACATTGCATGTGCTTTATTTGCTCCATTCTTGTACTGTATTACACGCATCCTAAGAGTTTTTTCTATTTTATTCAGAACTGTAACCACAAAGAAGTACCTTTGCGCATTTTGTGCTTTAAATCGCTTTGTTTGCCCGATTCCTTTTCATTCTCTGCCTCTCTCTTTCTATGTCCTTCCGTTATCTGAAAATAGTTTGGATAAACCCTTCGTTTAGGAATATAATCTTTAGTGTAGACCATACAAAATGGGCTGAAGTAGGAATATAATCTTTAGTTGTAGAATCTCATCTATTTTAATAATACAGTGCCATTTAAGTATCTGGCTGCCTGGTTGTGGAATCTGAGTTTGAAGCATGATTTTCTTGAATTGCATGCTTTTAAGTGGACCCTTTGGTCAAAATAATTGAAATTCAACTTGTCATTTTTCTTTTTGTCGGCTGCCAAAACCAAACACAACAGCTCATATTTGATGGCATTTTCGGGGTCTTACAGTGACGATCGCTATTAAAGAGGAGAAAAATGCTAGATGAACATAATGTCTTACACAATGTTTGACATAATGACCACATGTTTGACCCCTATTGGAGGGTTGCTCGGCCCACCCGGCAACCTTCCAACAGGGGGCCAAACGGGCTCAGCAACCCTCCAATAGGGGCCAAACATGGGCTCGGCAATCCTCTAATAGGGGTCAAACATGTGATCATTATGTCAAACATTATGGGTAGTAAAGAGGCTCACCCGACAATCCTCTAATAGGGACTAAACATGTGACCATTATGTCAAACATTACGGGTACTATTATGTACCCATAACATTACTCTAAATATGATTCTTAATCTTGATTCCCACATGGGAGCTTTCACCCATCAATCTACACCTGTCTTCTAGCTAAAATATCCCATTTGTTTATTACTTTACATTCTTTTCATCTTTGGTGTACTATAGTTTATCTATAACTTATAGAAACACAATATCTCCATTTTACAACTGTAATAATTCAATTTACCTTTTAATTTGAAACTCTTAATCGCGATCAATTTTAACTGCACGATAAATATAGCAAATTGTAAATTTACTGTGATATTTTGTTTTCACTTTGAAATCATATTATAATTTAGTTTTATTTTTATCCAATGTTAAAGCTAAAGCACTTGGAGATTGATACATCACATCAAGGCACAAGGCTTGCAAATCACGGCAAATCGTTGTGTTCTGAAAAAAAAATTAAAAAAATCTTGTTGATGAGGACCCTTACCGACTCTATTTTAATGCGTGAATCATCAGATTATTATTTTTTATGACACTGTAAATGAGTGTTTTTCAAAAGTAAAAGGAAAAGAAACATGAAACGGTCTAAAGAAGCAGCAATAATGGACCACTTTGCTCAATTTTAGAGAGAAAACGTCATCTCAAATATTTTAGCTCAACGGCTCTCTCTATTTAATATATGGATACATCCAACTACAATTTTCACATTTTCTTGTAAATATTTCTTCCAAGAAATTTTTTACGATTCGATGAAAACGATACGAAAGTTGAAAAATACTCTTTTAAAATCCGTTTTAATCAAATTCAACTTAAGATTTTTTTTACATGTATGTACAAAGACAAATTAACATCTGATCGAGTTGAGATTGAGGTTGAGGTCAAATTGAGTATCCATCGAGTGCGCGTTTCATTGTCTAGAAGAAATCTGTCGATCTTAAATTCATGAATTAATTGATGGCTGAATCTTGTAAAGAGAGAACAACCCTCTTGACGCTAATTGATTTTTCAAATGAAATGATTAAAGTTGAACCCTACAAGTGAGCTCAAATGAATAATGATTCCAAAGCCGACAAGAATTATGAAGTTGATATTTTTTTTTTTATTATTTCTTAAAAATTTAAATTTCCAGATATAGAAAATCTGTGCCAACTGTCACACTATTATATCATCCAGCTGATCCTCCAACTCTCCAACCAATTGCTGACACTAATATTTACCCAACCCCACGAATGATACGCACAGAATTTCTTACAAAATCTTCCACTGCTGACTGCTCTGCTTATTTATTAATTTTCTTCTACAATTCTTTATATTCTTGTAGTATCTTTTAAAGTAAACAAGATAGCCAAGTTTTCTGAGGTGATGGCGGAGGAGGAAGCCAAGAAAGTGGAGACTGAGGTCACTGAGCCATGTTCCGAGGCTCCACCGCTGCCTCCTCCGGCGAAAGAGGAAACTGTTGAAGCTGCTCCGGAGGAGAAATCTGTAATTCCACCACCACTTCCTCCGCCAGAAGAGAAACCAGCTGCTGATGACTCTAAAGATCTTGCTGTTGTTGAAAGTAGTTACTACTCTACCCATATCTCTTTCTATGTATTTTTCTTTTTAAATTTTCAGATAATTTTCGTGTTTATCTATTTGAGAAGAAGGAATTTTACCTATTGATATGTTTCAACTTGGAAATTTTCCATGCATAAGTTAATTATTGACAATTTTTTATCAATTGTTTGTGACTTTTTCTTCTTCCTTCTGTATAAAGAACCAGAACCTGTTGAGGAGAAAAAGCCTGAGGGCTCTATTGACAGAGGTAATTAAGATTGCAACGAGTTGTGTTTTTTTAATATGTAAATGTATCAGGAAAATACTTAATTCTTTCTTTTAATATGTCCTCAGATGCTGTGCTTGCACGAGTTTCTACAGAGAAGAGATTGTCTTTGATTAAAGCATGGGAAGAAAGTGAGAAATCAAAAGCTGAAAACAAGTAAGTGTTTTCTTGAGCACGCTCTGTTCTTGCTAATGATTTTCTGAATTTTAAGTTTGTTTTTCAATTATAATTTATCCAACCAAAAGGAGTTTTGAAAATGAATCATTTTGATTTGTGAAGAAACTGTTGTGATTTGTGCAACAACAGTGATGAATAATATGTAGCCAACGAAGATAGAAAACAAATAGAGATTTATGTGATTGCCTACGTCCACTCGAGAGAAGGGGCTATGATTTGTATTATGTATGAATAATAGGGTTATATCATATATATATATACTAACCCTGGCTCATACATTACTTTAGGACGATTTTAAGGAAAAATCCAAAAATAACCATGTACCATACAACGCCCCTGCCCCTGCCCCCGCACCCCCAACCTATTAGGTGTCGCTGACAGACGGACAGAATAAATTACTAGCCCGAGAGGCTGATGCCGTGGCTTCGCTCATTCCGTTTGGTGCTCTACTCTAGCATCGGCTTATATATTCCAGTAAACACGTGTTCTACTCTATATAAGCCACATATTATAATAGAAACATGTATGATTATGAATCTAATCTAAGTCCGGATTTTTATTGCTTTCTTTGGGATTGTCAAAAATGTTTATTTTGGTACTCGGGTCTTATTCACAATCTTCACAAATTCAACATTCAGCGATAACTCCGTGATATTCACAATCTCGATCACATTAGGATGCTCGATGTGTGACACTTCATTTTCTATGCTTTTAGTAGAGGTTATCCTAATTCCGGTCAAAATGAGTTCCCCTCTCGTAGAAAGTTATTCAAATTCCATACGTTTTTGACCCAAAGATTAACGGGATAATATTGATGAGTCTATACTAAATCATGAAAATCTGAAATTATTGGCAGATCTCAGAAAAAGATATCTGCCATTGGAGCATGGGAAAACAGCAAGAAAGCAAGTCTAGAGGCTGAGCTCAAGAAGATTGAGGTAAACAAATCCTAAGGCTTTAAATAGTTTTCTTCTGTTCTGAAATCTTAATGATCAGAATTTGTAGGTTTATCGTTATTCTCAATTAGTATTAATGCCTAAATCCTGTAGGAACAACTGGAGAAAAAGAAAGCAGAATATGTAGAGAAAACGAAGAACAAGGTTGCTCTCATTCATAAGGCTGCAGAAGAGAAGAAGGCAATAATCGAAGCCAAACGGGGTGAAGATCTTCTCAAGGCAGAGGAAATGGCTGCAAAATACCGTGCCACAGGAACTTCCCCAAAGAAATTACTAGGATGGTTTTGAAGCTGAAATTATCTGGTTTGATTTGAAACAGAAGTTGCATTTGTAAATTTATAGATTTAAAAATAAGTGTGTTCATCTGGTGAAGAATTGATTGGTTGTTATTATTGTGTGCATAACTGTTGGTATTTGTTTGTAGATATTGTCTTTGTGAAATAAATAAAAACCCAAAGTTTGTAAGGAATTTGTTTTGCAGTATTTGGAATGATGCTAAGATGCAAATATAAGATGATAACTCCCGACACATTTGGTAACGGCACTCGATGGAATTTTGTCCATTGTTGTACGTGACGTTCTCAAATACTGTGTCCCAAACATGATTGCATTATGTTTTAAAGACAATTTCTTGGAATAGAATGAGCTATTAATTATCGTAAAACCCACCAAATCATTTAAGTAAATCTATCGAGGAAAATATAAGACAAAGTTGTAGAGCTATCTTCTACCAAAATGAAAGCATCATCCAAAACAAATCTTTCAAAGCTGTATTTCAGTTCATCTATGCCACAACTAAAAGTTCAAGAAAGCTATAGATAAAACGAGAAGGTAATAGACTTCGAATGGACTCTTCTTTGGTGTAGAACATTCCCAGTCAGTCCTCACAGGAATCCTAAATCATTCTCAGTAGTCGAGAAATCTAGTAATATATTCAACATTTCATCATAGGAAATATGACTTCCTTATAACTGCTTGTATTTCCCGTGTGTTGTGGCCTGTCATTATAACGGATCTGTTGTTTTTTCAAGGTTCAGCATTCATTGTAACTCCCGAACCCGAATCATTTTTTGTCAATGATGATGTCTGAGATGCAGATCTGCGAGTAGTTGTTCCAGTGCGTTGACCAATGCTTGCATTAGTGTATTGAAAGGTTTTCCCAACTTCAGAATTCCACACACGGAGGAAAAGTGTCCCCTCAGAATTAGCCCCAGATGATGTACTGGGAAGCACTTGATTTTTAGACAGACAAACCTCGACCCACTATGCCATGTGGCGAGTTAATGTGGATTCTGATTCGGCAACCACACATTTGGAAGAGGAGGAAGTCTGGTGGGAGCCTACATTGTAAAACTGTTTCCTTAAATGCGAGTTCCAGTAATTCTTGTCATTACCTATTCTTCCAGGGATAACTCTACTAGTGGGCCCATTCATGTGTGTGTGTGAACATCATTATGTAACCCAAATTATGTACACAAAACATCACTCCCGACCGAGTAATTTGGATGCTATGGTAGCCCATCCGACAAAAAATAAGCAGTCGAAAAAATGTCAAAATTAAGAAAATGAATGCGGATGAAGTTAAATATCAATTGGTTGAGTCCCTTTTAAGTACATATTGAATTACGTAAACCTCAAAATGAATTTTTATTTTATTTTCTACTGTTTTTCACTGGTTCAAATCTTTTTCCAAATTAAGAATTGGGTTTTCTCGAGCAATCTAGGTGGATTGAACTAGTAGTGCGACATATTTCCAGTCTCTAAACAAATGAAAATGGAAAATATACTGGAAAGTTTAAATGCAAGAGATACCAAAAGTTCCATAATTATTGGCAACCCAATAGGCAACTACTAGTCTTCCTTTAAGATAATATATTCAATTGAGACTTTTAATGACTTTAGAAAAATTTTAAAAATTTATGAATATTCAATGTAGACTTTTAAAAACTCTCTAAAAGTATAATTGAGACTTTTATAGACTTTTAAAAAGTCTGACATATTCAACTAAAGTTTTTTAGAAGTCTGTTCTGGGGTATTCAAATTTTAATGATTTTTAGAGAATTTTACAAGTCTACATGGTACTAAATTTTAAGAAAAATGTACTAAAATAAAATATCAAAACTTGTTTCTCATTAACCACAAGATTTTGGGAGACATTTTTTATTTTCTTAAAAAAAAGAGAAAATTAATATGCATTTTTTCTCAATATTTCTTTTTCATTTTCCATTCTACGTAGACTTATGATTAGAATTTATTTTTTTTCTATTGAATATATTAATTTCTATTTTTCTTTCTCTATTATTTTTTTTTTCTATTTTCTATGAAAAATATTAAGTTGTATTCTTATAACTTTTTTTTTCTTTTTTATTCATTTTTTATGAAAATATCTATTTTAATTAAATTATAAAATCTTATATAGACTATTTTATATATATTATTTATCCTTTAAAGGTATATTATATTAATAATACTGAATGTTAAACTTAATTTTTATATGTATTCTTATTTGTTTAATGATTATCTTAAATTTTTATTATTTTTAAAATATTTTTTTTTATTATATGGGGTGGGGAAAGGGAAGAAGAAAGCTAATTGTGAGAACCATCATCTCGTATGTTATAATTTCAAAATATTGCATTAGATCCACACGAATTCTATTTCAAATGAAAGCCTTCAAAATTCTTTTGCACTCTACAAAAGCCTATAAAAGTTTTTAAATGAAAGTCTATAAAAAACTTCCATTAATTCTATACAGATCTCTAAAAAAATCTACGAAATCCAAGCAAGTCATCACTTAAAAAAAGTTTATCAAAATTTTCAAAAGTCTCAATCGAATACACCTCCTTAGTGTTATTATATCTCTCTATGAATTAGTATACACGTTTACGGCAAACCACATAAAATTCAGAAGGCAAAATTGGTATTTACTTCCAAGTTGTGGCATCAGAGAAAAGAAAAGAATAGAATCCAAGGAAATTTCTGATAGAAAATTATCAAAATAGATGATAGAAGAAATTAATGACTTGTTACTGATCATTGCATGGAGATGACCAACAATATTCTCTTCCTCGGTATTATTATAGATCCTAATATTATTACAGATTTGAGAACATATGATCGAAAAACTCCAGAGATATTTTTGAGTTCCAATCTCGTTGGCATTAGTACAATCATAGATAAACAAATTGTATCCTTCTATATAAATCCCAAAAATCAATACCCAACCACTCACCGAAGTCGCTCCAATGGATCAAACAACAAACCGTACGCACAAATTAGGAATCTCTCTAAATACCACCCACAAAGAAGTGTTTATCTTAACCAAAGGATGAAAAATCTATCAACTAGAAGTTGAGAATGAAAATACAACAAGAGAAAAATCTGAGAGAAGACGTAGGTGGTGTATTCAATCGAGACTTTTAATGACTTTTTGAGATTTAAAAAGTTTAGGGTATTCAATATAAACTTTTGGAGACTCTCTAAAAGTATTGATGTATTCAATTGAAACTTTTATAAACTTTTTAAAAGTCATGATGTATTCAATTAAAACTTTTTAGAATTCTCTATAAGTCTCGGTGTATTCAAATTTTTATGACTTTTAGAGACTTTTATAAAAGTCTCCATAGTACTAAGTTTTAAACAGAAAGTACTAAAATAAAATCTCAAAATTTGTCTCTCATTAACTACGAGATTTTGGGAGACTTTTACAAAAATAAAAATAAAAAATTAATATGTATTTTTTTCAATATTTCTCTTCCATTTTCCGTCAAAACATTAGAGTTATGATTTTTTTTTTCTATTGATTATAGTTTCTTTTTTTCTCTCTCTCTCTCTTATTGTTTATTTCTATGAAAAAAAATAAATTGTATTCTTATAACTTTTTTTGCTTTGTTCATTCATTTTTTCTAAAAAAATATCTATTTATAATTAAATTTAAGTATATATTTTCATCTATTCTTTAAAGGTATATTATATTAATAATACTGAATATTAAATTTATTTTTTATATGTATGATTATTATTATTTATTTAACTAATGTCATAACTTTTTTTTATTATTATTATATGGGGGAGAATGAAGGAGAAGCCTTATTTTGAGAACTACCAGCTCATATGTGATAATTTCACGATATTGCACTAGAACCACATACATTCTATCTCAAATGAAAGTTTTCAAAAGTTTTTTGAATTCTACAAGTCTTTAAAAATTTTAAAATGAAAGTTTATAAGTCTACAAAAGACTTCTATTAATTCCATAAAAATCTTTAAAAAATTCACGAAATCCACAGAAGTCATCACTTAAAAAAAGTTTATCAAAGTATTTAAAAGTCTCAATTGAATACACCTCCTGTAGTATATGATGGAACAAGGATTAGGGCAACATAGAGTTCCTTTTATACTTTATCTGCCAATTACTGATCAATCATCTTATCCAATGATCCAAAGAAACTCACTATTTTAGGCCAATGTTGAGATATAGAATTAATAAGTTACATTTCATCAAAACAACACTTAAGAAAATGAATCTGGGTTATGGGCTCAAGCAATGAAGTTATCGGGCAATTATTAATTGGATTTGGCATCACACCCCAACACATCTCCACCATGATGTGAACAATTTTACCACACATAGTCACTTCAAGCTTCTCCTATTCAGCTTGTGGGATTCGAACCTTGTTCGAATGGTGCTCCCATAATTTGTACTGAAGTCGTGTTTTGGGTATTGCAACTTTATTAAAATTGCACCTTTAACTGGATTGCAACACGTGTTTTGATCTTCACCGTTGGATCATTTTCTGGAGACTTCTACCCTATATGTCTTTTCAATTGGCATTCGTTCTGGGCTAGCATTTTCATTCTTTTTCTCTCTGGTTACACCGTTTGAAAGGGAGCTCTTTGGTTTTGTTCTCTCAGTTGTTTTCTTCTCAAATTACTGATTTGAGAAGGGTTGATATGTAATAGTGAGCCTCTATGTTGTGATATTATGAGTGAATATTCGTGAGAAAGTTTGTGCTCTTTCATGTTGTTTTTGAGGTTTTGAGGAGATTCTTTCGTGAGTCTTGCGGATCAATAGTTGTATTTAGGGAGATAAGTGTTCTATTCAGTACTCAGTGTTTTGGCTGAATATTTTGTAACCTTTGTTGCCATTTTGGGCTATATAGTGGAGCCGAGTACAAATCTAATCTATTGGATACTCAACGGGGGATGTAGGCATTAAAAGTGGTCGCGAACCTCCGGGGCTTAGGCCGAAAGAAATCGCTTGTATTTTCTTTAATTTTTTGCACTTTATTTTGTGATATGTCATTGTATTTCTATTTCTTGATTTAATATTATGTGTCCCTAGCCTTACAGTGGTATCAGAGCCATTGCTGAGGAACGAGATACCTGGTTCTTGGAGAAACCAGTTGATCTGCAAAAGATCTAAATCTTTGACATTGTTGTTAAGCAAAATTGCAAGAAATTGAGTTTTAAACTCGCTGGGTGAGATATTTCTAAACTTGTGTAAAGTTCATCTTTCAAAGTTTTAGGGTTTCTTGATTTTTCCCTTAATTTACCTTACACAACAAACCTCCTTGAGATTAATCTTTGTCCAAAGGCTCCTAAGAGACTTTGAGAATATGAGATAAATCAAGTACGAATGTGTACTTGGAGGATCTTGTAGGAGGAATATGGGAAACATAGTTTTGTGATCTCTGTTATCGTGTTCTCTTTTGATTCTTGATCTGTTCATTCTCTGCGAGTGCTTGAAATTTGAAAAACCTTGTTTTACTGAGTGTATCACTGTGATTTTTTAGTATCATCAATCTATGCACTTATTGTTCTTTGCATATTTGTGAAATTTGTCTCCAATCTGTGAATCATAATTGACTTTAACATGGCTTCTGCTAAGTTTGAAGTTAGTCAATTTGATGAAAAAATTGATTTCAATTTGTGGAGTCAAAAAACGAAGGCTATTTTAATGCAAATGATATGTGTTAGGGCTTTAGATGATAGTTGGCCTGCTGATTTACTTCCTGCAAAGAAAATTGAACTTGAAGAAGTTGCTTGGTGTACTATTTTTATATACTTATCTGAAAATGTGATAAGAAGTATTGATGAAACAAAAACTGTTTCTGAATTGTAGACCAAATTGCATGAAAAATATGTGACAAAGACTACTCCAAATAAGTGTTTCTTATTGAAACAATTATTTTCTTTCAAAATGAATCATTCAATTGATTTGGATGAAAATCTAAACAGATCTACAAAACCTACCCAAGATTTGGTCAACTGTGGTGGAAAGCTTTTAACAGATCAGACGCATGTAGTATTGTTAAACTCCATTAGTGACAGATACAAAGACATCAAGATTGTTCTAGAGTATGGTAGAGAAGAACTTACTACTGATATGATAATAAATTCTTTAAGAAATAAAGCTCTAGAGATGAAAGCCGAATCTAGTAATAATGGAGACAATTTATTAGTAAAAGGGAAAGGTTTTGGTATATCAAATTATTATTCTAAGTCTTTTATTGAGAATAAAAACAGATCGAGCGATAAGTATAAGTCCAAAAAGAAGTCTAAAGGTAAGAAGTGTTATTATTGTGGAAAGTTGAGACATTTTGCTAAAGATTGTTTTAAAAAGAAAAGAAGTTTGATGATGGGGAGTAATGCTTTAGTATATAATAAAGCTAAATCTGATATTGGATTGGTCCTTGTTAATATGTAAGGTCAACTGTGTGATGAATGGATTCTTGACTCAGGTTGTTCTTTCCATATGTGCCCAAACAAAAACTGTTTTCTTGAATTTGAAAAGATAGTTGGGGGCAAATTATAATGGGAATTAACTTTACTTGTAAAGTCAGAAGAATTGGTACCATAAAATTGTTATTGGAAAATGGTAATGTTCTATTTCTTAAAGGAATTAGGTATGTTCCAGACTTGAAGAGGAACCCGGTGTCCTTAGATATGTTAGATGATATGGAGTTTAACATAAATTTGAGTCAATGACATATTAAAATTTTTAGGGGCAATGATTTAATCATTAACACCCCTAAGAGACATGGTCTCTGTTTTTTTAGTTAAACCACTACTTGGCTTAACTACTTCTGTTGTATCTGGAAACTTTAAACTGGCAAAATTCTGGCATGATATATTTGGCCACATTGGCAAAATGGGTTTAAATTCTTTATATTCAAAATGAGTTTTTGGAAAATTAAATCTTGGCGTTTTTGATTCTTGTGACTAATGTATTATACGAAAACAAGTCGAATTACCTTTTCCAACTGAGATTCATAAATCCAAACAAATATTAGAGTATTTATATGTTGATTTGTAGGGTCTTGTTGCTGTGTGCACTTTATCTGGTTTCAAATACTTTTTGTTGATCATTGATGATTTTTCTAGTAAGATTTGGGTTTTCTTATTAAAACATAAAGATGAAATATTCTCTATTTTAAAAAAATTGAAAACTCAAATTGAAAATCAATATGATCACAAGATAAATTTTTTTGAGGACTAACAATGGTTTGTAATTTTGTAATCACGAATTTAATAATTTTTGTAAGGAACATAGTATTTTTAGGCATAAAACTGTCACCTATACTCCTCAAAAAAATGGAATAGTTGTAAGAATGAATAGGACTCTATGCATGCTTTTGAGTTCTAATTTGCTTAAATTATTTTGGGATGAAGCTGTTAAAACTGCAGCATATCTTGTTAATAGAAATCCTACTAAAAATTTTAATTCTGAAGTTCTTGAATCTATTGGGTTTGAAGATTATGTGAATTATTCTCATTTAAAAATGTTTGGTTGTGTTGCATATGTTTATCAAAATATTGAAAAATTGGAACCTAGATCACTTAAATGTATTTTTTTGGGTTATGATGAACATGTTAAAAGCTATAGATTATGGGTTAAATGTGAAAAGGGATATAGATTTGATTACGCCCAAAGAATAACGCGGTAGTTGTAGTGTAGCTTTAGAGTGTCGTATCCATAAGGAGATGGAAAATTACTCAAATGATCAAAAGTTAGGGTTTTCTCTTGCAAATTGTGTGAATTTAGTTTATCGAATTAAATTGGATTCAAGTGACAATGTCAAAAATA
>CAIGRO010152982.1:0-20512 GCA_903798355.1 Fraxinus baroniana | reverse complement strand
TATTTTAGTTTGAATGAATTGTCAAAAACTAATTTATTTTTATTATTATTTAATTATAATTTTGAAAGTAAAGATTTTCCGTTAAAACAAGAAATTCCATTAGTTTTTCCGTTAAATCAAAAAATTCCGTTAGTTTTTCCGTTAAATCAAAAATTTCGTTAGATAGACACTTTTTATATATAGAAAGACATGTTCACAATCTAAAATCGTTTGATAAATGAGAAATTCTAAACGTATCCGGAGTTTTACACTCCGGGTTACCCGCCCCTCACTCACCTTGAATTAAGAAATTCTGTCACCCCCTATTGTGAGGGGGGCAGTGGGATCGGGTAAACCTGAGGGTAAACCGCCAGGCACGAATAGCACGGCTCTTGATAAATTGAAAACTTGTATCTACGTGTCATCGAAGCCGTCGACGGAAATGAACCCAAACGATTCGATTTATTAATTATCGAAAATTTTGATTGGGTTCGAGAGAACCGAACTAAACCAGGTTTCATTTTCATTTTCATTTTCCTCTCGTATGGTTCATCAAGATTCCGTTCTAATTCCATTCTTATGCAGATTCTTCACTTCCCGTAACCATGCCTGAAACATCTGCCCTGTATTTTTCCGCTTTCTCCTCAATTCCCCTCCCCAAGGAACCAATTTCCTCTCCCTCTACTTCTTTCCCTCACCACAATTCCCTCCCCATCGCCCTAAACACCGCTCCATCCGGTTATTGCTAAAGCATCCGGTTCAGGTCATTTTCTTGGTGGTGATGATGTTTTTGGGTTCTATCCTTGGGAATCTCCTGAAGCTGGAGAACCTTGTATGTTTTACAATTTCCACTAATTTTGTTTTTATGTTTTAAGGATTGAAATTCGGGAGGCAGAATTGAGAATATGTATAATTGCACTAGTATATTATTGTATGGTAATTCCGTTTTCTCAGGATCGACAAGGGGAGATTTCTGGGGGTTTGGATATAACCTGAATAGGTCAATATAGAGCTTATTTATGTACTTTATGTTGATTATGTAGTCACGGAGGTTTCTTGGCTGTTTCTAGTTCAACTATGTTACATTCTTTGAAGTTTTATTAATACTGCAGAGTGATTTTGTATTTTATTTGAGTTTTTTTTGGTTCTTCCATTTTCAGCCTCACAATGGGTCCTAGAGGAGAGGATCACATTGTTTACCGCTGATGGTTTGATTCAAATTGGAGGGAACCTTGTCCCACAACCTTATTTCTTTGTCTGATGTATGATCTTTCCCCAATACGCGCACACGTTTAGTTTGGATTATACAAACGGATTTGGTTTCCAAAATCATATATTATGAAAATCGGTTAGAGAAAATTCAACTTCTAATTTTTGCAGTTTATGTATTAGTGTAGTAAGATTTGTTGTGCTAAGTAAGTAGATATTTAAAATTTTTGATTCAATCAAAATATAAGTGTAACCAAATGTATGCTTGGTTATAAGCAAATGACCTTTGCTGCTTCTTTAAATATTGGTTCATTACTCTATGCAAGCGCAGAAAATTGGCCAATGGTCAAACATGTTTCTGCATTACAATTTACGCATTTCTTAATCAAATCAACCATCTTTTAGTAGTGCTTTCTGGTGCATTACTCTGTCAGAATAATTTGTGGCATGTTTTATTTGCTTATCTTGAAAAGAGCTATCAAAGTAAGCATGATAGTACCATCATTGAGAAACACAATATGTTGTCCCTACAATTTTATGATTGCTATCCTTTTTGCATATGGCATCACCAAGGACACAGAAAAAGCAATAATAGCACATTTGCTTTAGGAATTTAAATGTGTTGGTTCTTTCATTTCTCTTTACACTTCTATATTCACTCTCTCGGCCCTTCATCTCTTAACGAATAAATATTTTTAGCTTACCCTTTATGTAGTTTTACCATGCTGAAGAAGCAAGGAAAGGTAAAAGTGTCGAAAATATTTCAACAGTTTCAAGAAAGTGATTACATGGATCCAAGTCAAGGTCTATGTTTGGGTGCGCTCTTTGGCATTGCAGCAACAAATGTAAAAATTCTTGCACATTTTTAAAGATAGCTTTGGCATTTCAATGTTTTATTTATTACATCTGATGGAAATTGGTCTGTGCTAGGGACTTGATATGGGCAGAAGACTTTGTATCTTTGGCTTCTGTCGCTCCATTGAGATGCTTAGTGATGTTGTCGAGGACACTGTTCTTGAGCACGGTGGGGAGGTACATTCTAGTAGTCTATCTTTTAGAATTTCTCTGGAAGGAATGTATTGTTGTGGCATATTGGAACTCTGGTTAGACTTGCCCAGGTCCTATTGACTAATAGTAGTAGTTAAGCCATCAGCATCCAATCACTTAATGGGAAAATGTTTCTTGTTTCCTGTCCAATCCTCTGGTTTATATTTTAATTTGCTTAGGCAAAAGTAAGAAGTTACTAAGTGTATTCCCTTACTTAGGAGAGACCTTTAATATTTGACTTCTTGTTTCTGTAAATCTTGTACCTAATTGGAATAAACCGAGGCTAGAGAGGATTAGTTTATAAATTCATATGTCAGGAGTTAAATTGTCAGAGAGCATTGTAAAGGGGACGTGTCCCAGTCCAATTTCACATATTAGGAAATAAATTTTTGAGATTACAAGTTTCTGGGAATTGAACTTGTTCCTCCTTTCAATATTTATCTTAGGGAGGTTGACTTGATGGTTTATGGTTATGTGTTGGTAAGTGTAATATTCGTTGGGAGATGCTTGAAGAAATCATCACTGACAGTTCTGGAATGTGCTGGGTCTTCCTCCATTCATCAGTTCAAGTGGGCCGGAAAATTCTAGACGCCATATTTATTCAATTCTTTAAGCAAGCAGGGAACAATTTTGAGAATGCAACTCCAGCCAAGAGAAGAAGGATCTAGAATATTGTTGTTTAATGATTCTCCACCACCATTCCAGATGAGCCTTCCCCGCCATAGAAGTGTATATATATGTGTTGGCTAAATGTAATGTGTGTGTGGTGAGCAGAGAGAAAAATAGAGAATGGAAAAGAGAGAGATATTGCAGGAGAGAGAGTGGTGTGTGAGGGAGTGATAAGAGAGACAAAAATAGTTGCCGAGAGTGGAAGAGAGAGAATAAGTTGAGTGTTCCTTTGCTAATAACATTGTATTTGGTTAATGATTTTGGCGTGTGTCCAAAATTTGTAAGTTTATTTCATTAATAAAGTGTTAATTTGGGTATTTAAACTTAACAATTTGGTAACTGAGTAAGGCAGTCATGGACGGATTTTTGAGCTTCTTGAGTTCGTGCACAGATTGAAATTGTGAGGCTTTCATAATGCTTACTTGATTACGAGAAGGTAATTCAAGTTATGATGTACGACCTACACTTGATAGGCGGAATGAGGAAGCTCAATAATCAAAATTATATCATATGGAAAACTTGCATAGAGTCATATCTCCAAGGGCAAGATTTGTGGGAAGTAGTTGACGGAAGTGACGTGACACTGCCAAAAAAAGGCCATGGCTCTAAAGAAATGGAGAGGGATAAGTGCACACCAAAAGAAGCATAGGATACTCTAGCCGCACTATACTTGAAGAAAAATGATCTAAGGTTGCAACTTCTAGAGAACGAGCTTCTTTCGAGCACTCAAGGAGAACTGATAGTAAATCAATATTTCAACAAAGTTAAATCTTTTGTTACGAAATTTCCAAATTAAAATTTTCAAGTAAGATTTCAAAATCTAGAATGAGAAGAATAATCATACATGGAATGAGACCTGAATTTAGAGATTCTATTGCTACAGTACAAGGTTGGCCAGAGCAACCGTCATTAGTTCATCTCGAAAATTTATTGGTCGACCAAGAAACGTTGACCAAGAAAATGTTACGGATCTCAATAAAGAAAGAAAATGAATAATCATTATTTAGCTAGAAAAGAAGAGGCCAATTCTGTTAACAAAACAATAAAGAATTAAAAGAAGATAAATTTAAAGGACGAGTTGAAGGAAGTTATCAGACAAGGGGAGCTCAACAAAATTGCAACAAGAGAGCCAGAGATATCGACGAACTAATGGCTCGTGCTTTGTGTGGAAAACTAGGCCATTATGCTAGAGATTGTTGGTTTAAAAAGGAACCAGCAAAAGGGGATATAGCAACCTCTAACAAGGAAGAGAAATACAATAGTGAAGAAGAATGGGATGCTCGGGCATCCACAACAATAATTGAGTAGGCTCGAAAAAAATTCAATTCAAGCATAAAAGACGAATCAACATTGGTGGTACTCTTGCCTTAATAAATGGATTGTGAAGATGATTGGATCGATGACCCATNAATTGAGTAGGCTCGAAAAAAATTCAATTCAAGCATAAAAGACGAATCAACATTGGTGGTACTCTTGCCTTAATAAATGGATTGTGAAGATGATTGGATCGATGACCCATGAGAAGATAATTGGATTGTTGACCAAGAGATGACATTGTGGTTCATTTAGAGACTTCTTGGTGGACTCCGTAGAGGAAGGAACAACCAAATTCAGAAGAAGTGTTTGAAAAGGTAGACACAGCAGAGGGTGGAGTTGCTAGATTTAAATGAAATGGAAGACAAATTGCAAGAGGATATTGCAGAAGCACAACAATGAAGCCTTGAGGAATCTAAAGATCTGCACGTGTCAAGTGATAAAGAAGGAACTTATTAGAGCAACACAGAGTCATTTACAAAATGATGCGGATCCAGAAATACTAGCTAATGATCGACACAATCAACAAGAAGAGATTAAGGTATATACAAGTTTCGAACCACAAATAAGGAAGTCGGGTAGACTCGAGAGATCAAGAATCAATTATCCTAATCTAAAAATTGATAAAGAGAAAAGCATGAAAGAGCCAAAGAGAATAAATGAAGGATCGATTGCTTCAAAACTTGTCAAGTTTGAGGTAGAGCTAGACGTGACCAAAAAGAAAAGAGTCAAAATGAAAAATGTTGATGCTAAAGGGGAGAATTGAAAATGCAGCACCGACATTTCTAGAATGTGCTGGGCCTTCCTCCATTTATGAGTTCAAGTGGGCTAGAAAATTCTAGACATCAATGCTTATTTAAAACTAGACATATTTTGGGCTTTTTAACTCAACAATGCTTATTTAAAACTAGATGGATCACTTGGGCCAATGGCCCGTCATCATTTTCTTTCCATACTGAATTTTTTATTTTGTTTCCGAAAGTTCTTTGTCTAATTTTGAACCTACTAAACATGGAAAGGAAATAAATAAAATACAAGAAAATTTCTTATAATAAAGCATGATTTCATTTTCTTTTCCTAAAACAAGTAATCTAAACTTGGAAAGTTTAACATAATATATATTAGGATCTTCTTCTCTTCTTTTTCTCTCTTTAGGTTTGCTTGCAAGAGTAACAATTTTGAAGAATATAATTATGTTTGGGTGTCAATTTAATAATGCCAAACTATACGTTTTACATCTGGGGAGTATACTATTATTTATTTTCTTCAACAGTTCATTGCTCATCAGAGTCCTGGTTCAAAATTCAGTTTGTGGCTGCAGAGAAAGCAACCAAGGGCGGGTTGCATGAAAAACTAACCATGACAGTTGCAGTGCCATTGCTATGGGGAGTTCCTCCAGCTTCTCGTGCTCTTCACCTTGCCGTTCAGAGCGGTGGAGGGATAGTAGACAAGGTCTATTGGCAATGGAACTTCCTGTAAATAAATTACTAAGTTTTTCCTAACAATTGTTTGTGCATTTGTAAATATCTGCCTGCTACTTTGTACAAATTCTGGGAAAGTATTCAACTGAGAAACTTGATGTTAATATCATTCAATCTACCATTCTTATTTTTGTGTCTAGAATCTTAAATATATCTTTACCTCTGAGAAGAATTATAATATTTATATTGGCTCGATTTAAATGCGTGTTTGGCGGATAATATTAGATCGCAATCGTCTGTGGACACTATAGTAAACAATATTATAACTTTTCTTATTTCTTTTTCAATACTGTGTTATCTAATCCACGTTTCCAAACATATAACTAATGTCAATTCTCAATTTCTTTTTGATTTTCTTCTTTACCAAATTCACTGCAATTTAACGCTGTAATACCATGTTAAGTCATATCATTTTAAAACTTAAATGGCAAAAAGATAGAGAATTAAGAGTTTGTTTGGTAACAATTAAAATTGAAAATATAGCAGTTATCGGGTGTCACTCGTCTAATAAAAGTCAATAATAACTATTAATTTTTTAATTTTAATCTGATTTTAATATCTACCAAATAGGCTCTAAGTATTTACATTATGCATTATGAACTATCGTTTCAATATTTGTCCAAATATTACATGAAATCAAACTGGCCAATAATCAACCAAGGCATCACATGCTGAAGTCATTATCTGGGATCCTTCTGGGCTACTTCCCATGAGATGAGAATCTCTCCAAGTGGGATTTGATTCGGTCCTTAGCCAACAGTGGAAACTCTTGAGAGTACAACTGGCAATCTCTCACCGACACATGTACATTTCCCGAGGCACATGGTACAAGTGTTTTGACAGCAAATTATCTATTTGACAATTACTTCCCACCGTTTACCAATCCTAGCCGTAGATCACCGCACAGATGTTCCAATTGGGACCCACCACACTAGATTGATACGCTCTGTAGGGTAGTTGGTAGACAGAGGAGAGCGAGTTACCTCACCTGCATGGCTTTATGTTACATCGGTCTATATATATAATCGCTGCATCTATACACAACCACGCACATTTCCATTTCCTCTTTCTACCATTAATCTCTTTGCAGATCTCAACTTTGTTTTTTCACATTAAGGTAAGCAGGTTTCATGCTCTTGCAATTATGAATTTTTTTCAATTAGATTCAGATCCGGTAACGGTGAGTTTGTGCTTGCTTAGATCCAGTTTGTTTTTTGTACTCTACATTGAATGTACTAATTACGTAATGTTCTCTTGATTCCCGTTGTATGTTCTATGTAGATCGCATTGTGGATAAGAAATTGTTTTTCAGTGAAGGATCTGGATTTCAATGTTTGACCAGAGATTTGATTGTTTTTTTCCTGGCAAAAGTATTATATGATTGCATATCGAATGAACTGCAAAAATTATTGAGTGATTTTTGTTTTGGCGGATTGTATTTCAACTTCTTACAACAGTGTTCAGTGGAAGATGTTGAATAGTGTTATCTGATTTCAATGTGATTACTGTCAACTCATACAAAAAGATAATTCAGTTTTTCTAAACAGAAAAGGAGAGTTTCCAACTAAAATTAATCTCGTGTAGTTTTCGAGAAAATATATCATAGCGCAATTTCAATTTTACAATTTGCTGATTTTCCCCCCAAATTTTCATGAGCATTAATTAGTTACAAAGTGGCATACTGTTCTCGTTACAGAGGAAAAATGTGGTGCGTCAAAAGTTCTGAGATGTAAAATCCAACATAGAAAGTGCAAGAACATTACCACATATTGATCTGCCTTGTTTCAGAAACCAATTGATATGTCAATTTCTTCCATGAAAGTTGTAGGAGTTGTAAAGCTGTAGATAAGTGACATTACAATCATGATTTAAAGTTGTTCTTATAAGCTACGGAGTATGCAATTTGCCTATTAAATTTAAACGTTCAATCATTTTGAGATTATATTGAGATGTATAAATCTTTAGGGGTGGCGTTATTTACTGTTTTGAGTAGCATCACATCTAATATGGAAATAATACACAAGTTTGTTATTATTTGAATTATCAAATGTCTAACACATATATTTATACGTTCTCTGTATGATTTTCAGAGCAGACATGGAAACCTTCCTTTTCACCTCAGAATCTGTCAATGAAGGCCATCCTGACAAGCTTTGTGACCAAGTCTCAGATGCCATTCTTGATGCTTGCCTAGAACAAGATCCAGAGAGCAAAGTTGCTTGTGAAACCTGCACAAAGACTAATATGGTCATGGTCTTTGGAGAAATCACAACCAAGGCCAATGTAGACTATGAGAAGATAGTTCGAGATACGTGCAGGGGCATTGGCTTCACATCACCTGATGTTGGTCTTGATGCGGACAACTGCAAGGTGCTTGTAAACATCGAGCAACAGAGCCCTGACATTGCCCAGGGAGTTCACGGTCATCTGACCAAGAAACCTGAGGAAATTGGAGCTGGTGACCAAGGTCACATGTTTGGCTATGCCACTGATGAAACACCGGAGCTCATGCCCCTCACTCATGTCCTTGCCACCAAGCTTGGGGCCAAGCTCACTGAAGTAAGAAAGAACAAGACTTGCCCATGGCTGAGACCTGATGGCAAGACCCAAGTTACTGTTGAATACAGGAATGATGGTGGTGCAATGGTTCCTATTAGAGTTCACACCGTTCTTATCTCAACCCAACATGATGAGACCGTAACAAATGAAGAAATTGCTGCTGATTTGAAAGAGCATGTAATCAAGCCTGTCATCCCTGCTCAGTACCTTGATGAAAACACGATCTTCCACCTCAACCCATCTGGTCGATTTGTTATTGGTGGACCCCATGGAGACGCAGGACTCACTGGTAGAAAAATTATCATTGACACCTATGGTGGTTGGGGTGCTCATGGTGGAGGTGCTTTCTCCGGAAAGGATCCTACAAAGGTGGATAGGAGTGGTGCTTACATTGTTAGGCAGGCAGCAAAGAGTGTGGTGGCTTCGGGGCTTGCTCGCCGGTGCATTGTGCAAGTTTCTTATGCAATTGGTGTTGCTGAACCACTTTCAGTGTTTGTTGATACCTACAAGACAGGTAAGATTCCCGACAAGGACATACTGGTTCTTATTAAGGAGAAGTTTGACTTCAGGCCGGGAATGATCGCCATCAATCTTGACTTGTTGAGAGGAGGCAACTTAAGGTACCAAAAAACTGCTGCTTATGGTCATTTTGGCCGTGATGATCCCGATTTCACCTGGGAAGTCGTCAAGACCCTCAAGCCTAAAGTATGAGTACGTGGTTTACCAGCTAGACAATGTTTCCCCAAGTTGATTTCATGTTGAAATCAAACTGGTTACTGATTAAAGAATAAGGTTCATTGGGCATATCAACTTTACCATTCATTTCTAGGACTCCATTATGGAGCGGCAAGACTGGAGTGTATGTTTTTTGTGTCTTTTTTCCTTTTCCTTCTTTTCTATTGTATGTCCCTTGTTAGGGAATTATTGTTTGGAGGTACTTTGCAAAACTCATTTGTTCCATTTGATCATTTCTGAACCATTTCGATTGAAGTTGAATTATGAAAGGCAGATTTATTTATGAGTATTAATATTTTTAACCATTTGTTTCTGAAAACTTATATAAGAAGATTCTTAACAATGTAAATATCTGAAAATTGAATTGAAATTTCTGAGAGGTTGAGCACCTTCAACCTGCATTGCATATAACTTTCAAGTTAAACCGCCATATATAAACTGTACCAGATATGTTTGTACAAGATATGTCTATATTATGTGTGGCCTTTTGAAGATCGCATCAAAGCAACGTGCTAATTTTAGTATGAACTGAGGAATCAAGGCTACATCTGCACCTTTTAGGCTTTCACCGCGTATGCTTTCAGTACAACACACTCCTTTCAAAAATATAGAGATTAGTGGGTCCTACTATAGGTCATATGTTTTGAGCATTTGATGAGTCATTTGTTGCCAAGAACTCGCTATTTGATGTAATTTTAGAAGTCAAAAATGAATATTGATTTATGTACTAACCATTATGTGAATTGGTTCGGGCTTAATAATTGAGGAGGATTATCAAAAGAATAATGATGATCGATAAAAGTAACTTAGAATAAGATGACTTATTAATGAATGTCACTTAAATAGTTACTTAGCTGAATTATGTTTCTAATCTGAAAAATGACTTCGCAATTTGTATAAAAAGTCAAAATTGTTGATTTTAGAATGTTTTACGGAGTTTCATAGAGCCCTACTTGCATAGAATGGTGAAAGTATGGATTGAACTTTAGCTCCTCATATCATATGATGAAACCTATTTTTATCCACAACTATTTCCAAACAAATACAAATGGACAACTGATCTTCTCCATAAGGAACATGGATAAGCCCCATCGAGCTTAAGATGGTACAAGAACATATAATTGGATGGAAAGTTCCAAATATTCTCATCTTATCGCACTTGAGACAATAAAAAGGAAGAGTTGAGTGTGGCTATTACACCATCGTATCATTGAGGTTGACTTCTCTCTTTAATGGATGAATGCTTGCATATTCTAAATTTTGTAAAATTGTTTGTAGTTCCATATTTTGTGCAAAACAAGAAACCGCTTGAAATTGCTTAACTTGTTCGTAGGAGACCAGAAGATTGCAAGTTTGAGATATAAAATCGTCCGCTATGTCAAGTCGAGATTGTTACACTCACATCCGTATTAACTTGTACATCGTGCAATCCATTGCAGGGAGACCCACAAGAATTTGTGCCTTCTCGAGATGTTTTCTAAATTCTAAAAACTAGTGTGTGGAAGGGGAGAATGTGTATTAAGAAAAGTAATACAAAATAAATATTGTAAAGAAAAATTATTTTCAATACTCGATAAAATTAAATTAAACACTGCAAATTTTTTTTTTTACAATGCGCTATTTGCGCTATTATACCCAACTATCAATATTTTTAGTTAAGGGGTAGAGGGACCCAGAGACTAGAATGAAGAGCGGTTCGTCCATTCTTGAGAGAATTGGAGATGGCTCCAAATTTTGATGTGGTGTTTCATCTGGTTTTTTTGCTATAATCATCCCAGAAGAGAAATAATAATAAAAAACTTCACCAAATAATTGTGCAAAAACTGTTATAATGCAGAAGAATAGGGTCTACCATCTGTTATTATTTGATCATGAAGCAGAAGGGAAATGACGAAGACAAATTGAGATATGAAGCACCAGAATTCATTTCTACCACTCAATTTTATATTAAAAAGAAATTATGTTTTTTTTTTTTTTACAAACATAGAGAATACATAATGACAATAATAATGTTTGCAAAAGAAGCAAACATCGATCTGTGCCAGCAACATCAAAATAACTGATTCAAAAAAGGGCCGTGCTACAATGACAGGGTTGTGACAACCCTGTCACTTACGTGGCGCCCGACTATTGGCTGTGCAGCTCTTTTTGCTTTCAAGTTTTGACTCAGTAACAAAGATAGCTTATCAACTTGTATTTCATCAACAAAATCCGTCAATAAATGAAATTTTTGACATGATACAATATATTAGAATAAATAAGTTATATCTTAAACATCTTTACTAATTGCTACAAGCAAGCAAACTTGATATGTACAGCTGCGAAATTGAGTTGCAGTGTCCATCGCTCGCCAAAAACAAATTAATGTATAAATCTGACCCTATTTGTTCACCTGCATACAAACGAACAAACAATATAATAAGATAAAAAGGCAGTATATTTTCTTGAGCTTAATTGGACATTACAATTTCTCTCTCTAGGTTTACAAAGGTCCATCTGAAGTTTAACATTGTTTTTTTACGAGTCTGCAAGTGGCTTTGGTCATAGAGTAGGCAAGTAGATTAATAGAAGAGCAGTCGCATGTTTATAATTTTCAGTTGCACTTGTTCAATCCTCCTTAGCAGAATTCCATAGATGGTATGGTATATATGGGACACAAGACTTGGTGCCTTGTCGATTAGACAACAATCTTAGTAGGACCAAAAGGGCTAAAGGACATCTATGTATTCAATAATAAGATTACGTAAAATCGAAGCATAATTTGTTAATAACCATCATTCTGTCAATTTCCAGCGAATTTGTAACACAGAAACAGTATAATAAGCATGACACGTTTCACAGTACAAAATCTTGATCGGATAACCTGTATACTACTTGTTAAGTGATTATTTTAATTTTTCGCTAATTATATTCAAGGAGTTCTGGACTTCGGGAAATGTACGTGAAAGGGTTTTCAACTGCAATGTCATACATGAAATTTTCATGGTAAAGCCTCGAACGTAGGAAGAAATCGATTCAAAACCACCCTGCTGCAGAGAGAATAAACAGGCACCAATAACTGGGGAACCTCGACTCTTGAGACTTTCCCATTTTTCCTTTTTGTTTCTTTTTTCCCCAAGCATGCTTGCATGTGTGCATACATGTAGGGAGAGACGCTCGAAGGATGCAGGGAGAACCGAGTCTTAACGCAGGAACATAACTGTCTGAGTATCTACTCTTTGTAAATTGATCAAGTCAATGAACGTCCAGATAGTAGACATACAGTTTCAGAACTAAGCAATAAATCACTTAACAAAAATGAACAAAGCATGCATGGATGCTAATAGTCCTAAAATGCACATGATAAGAGCCCTGGCAATATTACCTTAGAGAAGCTTAGTTGAGAATAGTTGCAAGGAATCCTCGGCCAGGCAGCCAAGTACTCCTGAGTTTAAGATGCTTGCATATTTCATATCCCGAACAGGATATTTTCGAGATTGAAGATGCTGAACAACAGTCAAAGATGGTAAATCTTGCAACACCAATTCATTCGTTACTTCATCCCCAGAAGCAAACAAAGGGTTCTGAGACACTCCATCTACTATTGCAGATTTTGGGAGTCGGATACCACTCACATTGGCACAAGTCGCTCCTAATTTTTCATATCTACCGCCCACTCTATTGTAAAGAACATGAGATCCCCGTACTCCTTCCCCAGAAAGAGAAGCAGAAGCACTAAGTGTAGGTTGAGTAATAGTCAAGTCACTGGATATCTCAATTTTAGGACGAAATGAAGCTACAATGTCATTGCTGGAGGGACCATAAGCAAGAGAGATGCAAACTCCTTGATTTTCAGATTCTGGAATTAAATATGGCCTGCAATAAAGATAAAAAAAAATGTAAGGGAAGCCTATCCTTCAATATAATCTGTAAATATGAGATTGTTTGTGCTAGTCTATGTGCTCGAGAGAAAGGTAGTCTCCAAAGAATCCGCCTAGTCTAGAAGGAATCAACAAAAGAGCAGAACTATTTCAAACATTGCAAAAGGTCATCTTGCACATCTTTGTATTGATATGTCACAACAAGGAGGGGAATGGTGGCTAGGATAAAACGGAAGTGGTAGGAAATGATGGACAACTAAAACTTAAGAACCCTTTCAATGCCATATGCACAATGCCTCAATCCAATTTTTCAACTCATAAAGGTTCTTGAAGGCTGCTCACAATATGCAGAAAGTTAAATTAACCTGTTTAAATCAAATTGTCCAAACTGTATTATATTAAAACAAAAATGGGACAACAAATTTTAAAGCTAGAGCAGAAACTTCAACAAGATTTTAGGCTAAAAGAGATTAAGAACACAATTTCCTAGGCATGCGCAAACGCAAACAAAAATTGAAGAAATATTCTCCATAATGAAGGAAAGGAAGAAAACACAGCATAGTTTATCTATAATCAAAATAGAGGGGAGAATTGAAATGTGCCTCTGTCATGTTAATTGAAGAAAATGACTTCAGTGGTCACCTAATCAATCTGCCCAAAGATAACACTGGCAACAAACAAGAAAGATGGAAGCTCAGAGTGTGTGCTTGCCAAGGTTCTGGATTTCCAAGAAACATTTCTGCTGTATGTTAAACAAACAACAATTCCTTCTAGAACGAATTATAGAGAAAAGAAAACAAAATTCTTTCGAACTACTTATTGAGAAAACAGCCTTTCCTCCGAGCAGTTCCTCTCAACTTCCAGCACTTCCCAACAGAAAATAAAAGATGAGCTTTAATGAAAAAATCATCAAACTCCTTGGAAATACTAGATTGCAATCACTTTGATCTCCTATAGATTAAAGAAAGGAAGAGGGCTATCAAAAAGTATTCTTTTCAATCCCTTCCATTCCAAAAATGTCTTAACTCTTAGGATTCAGATCTATAGACCAAAAGAACAATGTACAGCATGATTGAAAGAAGACAAAAACTACCTTCTTCCACTTCTACCAAAGTCCCAATGACATAAACCAACTGACGAGGCAGTAAGGACGCCTTTAACACCACAGCTGACAGTTGAACCAGCAGAAAGAGAGTAAACAGTATGAATTGGGTTGTCTGTCAACCCATTAATGGATTCCACAGGCTTCATGGTTTGACGCATGTCAAACTGCACTGCTATGCCATTCTGTAAGATTTTAAACACTAAAATATATAAGTAAAACAGCAACAATGGAAATCGAGGGAAACAACACATCATTCAAACCTGTAATCCGGCATATATATAATGCGAGTTGCTGAGATCCCAGGAACATGACCATGCAGCCGCCTGCAAATTCAACATCAATTAGGCAACTTTAAGTAGCGCCCTATTCTATTAAAAAGATGCCACTTCTTATTAGTAACAGTTTCGTCAACTAAAAATAACCACCAAAAAAAAAGATCCTAATGAAAGTTTACAAGATTCCGATCAACCATTCTTCAATTTAGTTTAGTTCTCTGTTCCTGT
Organism: Fraxinus baroniana; assembly: GCA_903798355.1. NCBI lineage: Eukaryota > Viridiplantae > Streptophyta > Magnoliopsida > Lamiales > Oleaceae > Fraxinus > Fraxinus baroniana. The sequence continues at coordinate 6,051 of CAIGRO010152982.1, read as the reverse complement.
TTTAATGGTAAAAAATCAGAAATGGGTCTAAAACGATGATGACACAATCTATTACTACAAAAACACGAGGAAATAAAAATCAGTTTAATCAGTACCCATATTATGTAAAATACCACAAAAAAAGGTAGGTTGTAATGTGCTCCAAAAAATATTCCCTCTACCAGCCCAAATGGCCAAATGTTTCTCCTCAATTGTATAAAATGTCAAACAATCCCAATTTCAGTTTCAGATGAAACTCCTAAGTTTCCAGTGTTTATCTACTATTCTTAACTTTTGCCCATCAACCACCAGATGCATGCAAAAGTTCATCAGTGTGCATTCACAGACATATGAAAATACTGCAATTAATGTTCCACACCCTTTAACATAAAGCACGGGTGCGTGCTGAATGCTGACCAACCTCAACTCCCTTCAAGCCTTTTTACTTCAGTTGATTCTTCAGTCAACCTAATTGACAATATCTTTTCATGATGCACATTAATGTCCTACAATAGTTTGCCAGACCACAGCACACACTAATAGGATGGCAATTGGGCTAGTTTGGATAGGATCGACACAGACCAGCCCTATTATGGCCCTAAACCAGTCCAGTTAACATTGAGGGTGAGTGAGTTCAATCCAGGGCTGTCATAAATGCCCAATTCTTGACAGTTCAAGAGATCCCAGCTGAGAAAACCAAACTACACCAGCCTAGTTTTTTGGAACAGACCAAACTGGATGATCTAGAACTGAACCAAACCAAAACTTTTTTCCCTTCATTTTTTCCTTTTTAACCACTTGCCCAGATTTGAGATCTTCCTGACATCCCCTCTTCTTTCATCATTTCCTATTATTTCTTCTTGCTTCCTTGTTTCTGTTCTTTCTCTACCCCACTCTGTTTGTAAGCATTCTGTTCAGTGTTCACTATGTCCCTTCTTTGTCTCTTTATGTCAAAATTATATTTTCTCGTCTTTACACCAACAATTCGGACAGAGAATTATAAATCCTTAATAGAACTCATTCATCATTCGACATAGAAATGAAGTAGCAGGTACAAGACATGCAAGAGCTTTTATCTAACATTCAAACATATGCATTAAGACTGAAAAACAATAAAAAAGATACAAGGCATAGAATTATTACCGGTAAATCATAAGTAAGAACAGTATTATTGCTTTGTGTGCTGAAACCAATGAACAATAAGTCATATACTTCAGTGAGAAAAGCACATAATAAATGCTTTAAGAGATACTCTTTTCTGGTGTTTATATATACAAGGAGAAAGTGAGCAGCTCCACCTAACCACTGATAATTTCTTCCCTAAGGAAGCCAATAGCACAAGTCTAGCATGAGGAGAGACCCGTAGGTCCTTGACTGCTTTAAATCCCACAGGGAGATGAATGTCCTCTTTTTCATGCGAAGGTATCAAGCTCATCTGTAAAATGCACCAGTACATAAAGTTAAATAGATGTTTATACGACATCGTTCATGTGCTCTCTGACCAAGCATACTAGAGGCTATTAATGGGCTGAATTTATCAATAACCTTGAATAGAAGCAAGATTCTGTTAAATCCAGTTTCAGAAGGCCAAAATAACTTTTACCTTAGTGAGCACATTCATTGTTCCCATTCCTGATAGCCTTCGAGCAATTATCAAAATCTGACTCGATGAATCAACATCGAAAATACGAGCACCATCTACTTGTAACTCTTTCTACAAAAAATTACAGACGTGTTTACAACTTAACAAGCCTACTAAATAATGCTTCCATTAAATGAACTCTTAAGCCATGCCCAAAAACAAATAAATGGAGTGAGGAGAACCAGAAATGATTGTCTTCAACGCAACGATAGAAAGTCATCCTAATCCAGTATGATTGACTTGACATCGGCAACGTTAAGAATCAAAAATTAAAACATCCAACCTAAACTCCTCCCAGACAACAGCCTGTCAATTTGAAAAGGAAGTCCTTTGTGCCTTGAGTTTTCTAATATAATAGCCCTAAATAATTGAAATCACCATTTAAGTTGGTTTATCTTTTTCAAATGTAGAAATGTTCTTTTTCTTTCTGTTGAATAATAATACTTTGATTGTAATCTACCAATTAAATCATATGTCAATGTTGCTTAGCATAAGCTAAGCAACAGAGCTTAGTAGATCATTTCTTTATATATATACACATCTAAATCCTATCGAGTTGCATAAAATTTCAGGCATGGCAAACTGCAGGCTATGTTTCTAACAAATTACAATACTGTAAGAGTTCTGTAGAATTCAAACCTGCAACATAAAACTATTTGAAGATCCTTGCCGGGAAAACTCTTGTTCAACGTCATCTCCTACAAAAAACATGAAGTTAAGAATTCAATGACAAGGAGACAGGACCTTAAAATATAATACCGTCCAATGACTAATTTTTTTGGAAAAATGGTTACCGAGAATAACTTCTCCTTGACAACCCCTCCTAGTCACAGATGACCCTGATGGCCTGGATTTCCCACCTTCTAATAGACCCTCCAAGTAGCGTGTTTTCTGCTAGACCAGAGTTTTTCGAGGAATCAGGAATGTCAAATGTGAAAGAAAATTAAGACTAGGTAAAGCTATTGGTATTAAAAAATTCTCTCAAACCAAAAATTTGTATTTAAGATAGTTATACTACTCGATTATCAGCTCTTAGTATGCCAAGGCTTAACTCGTGGTAAGAAACTAAGAGCGAAGCCATCCCACACTAATGGACTAGGTTTGAGCCACCTTTATGTGGTGTTGGGGGTGGGGGGGAGGTGTTTGAAGTCCTTTGAACTCTCTTTATTAAACAACAAGCCGAAGAGGAACAGCAGGTAAGAGCAAGACAAAATACAACCAGCAATAAGCAAACATATCGGCCTTTAATTTCTCTAATAATAAGATGTATTGGTTAAGAGAAAAATAACAATATGGTGAATGAAAATTATAGTTGAAGCAAAAGAGTCTGAACACCAATCTGGTCCATGAATTATTAGTTCAACTATGTAAATGCACATGATTTTGCAAAGGCACCACCTACCTCATGGGCAAAAGTTTAAATTTTTACACCACATGAATAATGCTTGATAAGAAATGCTTAGTAAATGAAAATCTTAAAAATGCTAAGGCCCATTTGACATGACTTTTGAGAAGTTAAAAATGATTTTTTAAAAGTTAAAATTCAAAAACTACTTTTTTTTGAACCTATTTGGCTAATTTTGTTAAAGTGCTTTTGGTAGTTAGAAGAACTTTCAGAGGGAAAACTAATTTCCAAATAAAAATCAAGGTAATTTCTTCCAAAAGTTCTATTCCAGGAGTAAAAATAAAAGAAAAAGCCATGTGAAACGGGCCCTTAGCCCGTTTATGGGCCCTATTGAGAAAAAATAATGTTTTAAATAGTGATTTTTTTAGAGAACGTGTGGTTAAAAAGTAAACAAAATATTTTATTGTATAAATGTTTGATTGAAAATAAGTATGAGAATTAGAGAGTTTTGTTTTAAAGGGAGACAAATAGGGGCTAAAGGATCGGAGACAACCAATCTAACAGGACATTTTCAATATCAAGCATTAGACATTAAGACACTGTTTGGTATTGATTAAAATCATTTAATCTAAGTCAACTTCAACAATTAATTTTAACACATTTCATGGGACTAACAACTTTTCAATCACGCATTTTATCAACTTTTCAAAATCTACTAAAAATCTGATTTTAATCCCCCACCAAACAAGAGCTAAATATCCTACCCTAAAATCACAATAGTGACACTACTCTATAGCTAATATATTGACAATGCTATATATGCATGACATAAGAAGCCACAAGGAAAGAAGTTCAAGGACATGAAAATTAGAAAAGTATTTAACACCCTAACTACCCACCCCAAAAAAGGGAGAAACCAAGAAATTGGTTTTAAGTTAAAAATAAAATGCACATGCCTCTTTGAGATAGTGCACTTCCATGCACAAATCAGCTTCTTTCTTCTGCCATTCAACTCGCTTTTCAGACAAGTCATCACTCTGCAAGAATTATTCATTAAAGAAATAAGCAGGAAGCAGCATAGACACTCGAGGGCAAAAATAATAAGAAACAAAAATTTCAAGGAGGGAAATTCCAATTCGCTCGTTATGATTTCAAGGTCATATCTCAGTTACTCCTCTCAAGAAAATAGCCATATCTCACTATGATCATGGCGACAGATCACCATGGCATAGCCAGGGTTGAAAAAGTTGAAGTCAAAAGCTATCGAGCATCTCATGCTGACAATAAGACAACATTTAGAACAGGTGTTCATAAATATGATAAGATTCTATTTAAAAGTAGATCGAGGATGCTTCCATCAAAATTTAAATGATGTCAATTAGCAGAATTGATCATCAAATTTGGAAGTGGCAGGGCAATAAAAGAGACCAAGGACAACAAATTACAATCCACTGTCAGATGTTATAGAACTAAAGGAAGGATTTTTTTTTAACCCTCCTGATAAGAAATTAAAAGATAACAAACTGTGAGTCTTACATAAATGAGACAAAGAATGATGCAGATTACAAAATTTGTATTACCACAAAAGCACAAGCAATAGAAGGACAATCTTCTGACAAATACATACGATAGAAGAAAATTTAATGAAGTTCAAGTAAAGATTGTCAAACAATTAGATGTTGTCACTTCATGCTAGCAATGGACTACATTTGATGAAAGCTCCACGTGTTTATATACAAGTAAAATATTCCCCAATTCCCATCAGCCAAGAGCTAAGCAACAGTAGCTAATGATCAAGTATATTAACATTCCAGCAATCTGGAGCAGAAAACACTTTGGGGCATTCCTCATGGTATATGAGTCAAATGCCCATTTAGAATGCTCCTTGCAAAGAAAGTACATACAAAATCCACAAAAGCATTTGTGCCTTATATGAGTCAAATGACCATTTAGGCCATGTCGTTCTGTTCTCAAACTAGACTTTACGCTTCCACTTATATGAACTCCATGTCAGATCATATCCAATGAAGTATCAGGAGAAAATTGTAAACTTTATTTGTCGGCAGTAATTTTTTTTACCTTTTCCTTGAGAGAAGAACATTTAGCTTCCAGAGACCGAACTTTCTGCAGAACAAAATCAAGTAAATTGAGAAAACAAAAAAAAAATCAAGATCTTCTCCATCACAAACCTGAATCAAAGTATCACCTTTTGTAACTTCTCGTCAATAGCAGCAATCCGAGATGCATATAGTACTCGAATACTCTTTAACGAGCATTTCTTTTTGCATTGTGGACACTGAAACCAGAAGAACCCAGAACCTTTTTGAGTTAAAAGGAGGAAAAAAGAAAAGTGGGGTGACTAAATATAATTTACCTTGCCAGAGCCTCGACCCTGCAACCATTTCTTGATGCAAGCCAATCCATAGATATGGCCACATGGAAGGCAACTAACATTAAAAACAGAGAGAATAAAAATGAATTAAGCAGCTACATATTAAACGAGAAAAGAGAATAGTACAGTACAACAACATAAAGTACGGACCAGACCCTATGGTCACCGCCAGATGACCAAGCCTCGAAGCAAATGGGGCAAATTAAGCCATCAATTTCATCCCTGATCGACTCCCCTTCTGCATCCACGTTATCTTCTTCGTCTTTATTATCCTTGGACGATAACGTTTCACCACCTTCACTATTATTATAGTTTCTTCTCTCATCACTGCCATCTTCATCCTCATCTTCCACCACTACGACGTCGTCTCTCTCAACAGCCGAATCATCAACATCTACAGACTCCTGAGACGAAGTCGCAACGGAAGCAGAATTAGGACTATCATTTGGCGGCAGTCTGACAGAATCGCTGTCCATTTCATCATCACCGTCTTCTGCGTGCAAGTATTCACTGAGTCCTGATGGCTCTATAAGAAATGATAGGTATGCTAAGTAGTCTTCCTCCGCCATTGTAGTTTTGTCACGGATTTGGGGTTAAATATTAGGGCACGAAAATGAAAATTGGAGGGATACGGTTTCACGGGGTACCTTTCTTCTTGGTTAAGAATGGGACACCGTGCGGCAGTAGTCTACT
>CAIGRO010152974.1:0-29442 GCA_903798355.1 Fraxinus baroniana | reverse complement strand
GTGGTAAAAGTAATTATTAGATATGTTCTCAAATATGGTTCTAAAAATGGACGATAACTTTAGATGAGAATGATGACATTTGAAATTAAAGATTTCAACCCATATGTTTTAATTTAAGAAATTATAGAGAGAAAATATCATGAAAAGAGACAAGTCGGAAGTCAGTATATAGTTAGCTAATAAAGACTTATGTCAACAATGTTTTACATCAAAAGTTCTTTTAGGACTAGTTTTTCTATCACATTGTGAGCAATTTCCTCATTTTAATAGATAATGTTTCAAAAAAAAAAATTTCAGGGGCAGACCCCCACCCCTTCAACTGCGGGACTCCCTTACTTCAAGAAGCTGGCTCCGCCCCTGTGTGAGACAATACACATTCCCTCAATCTTTGCTTTGATCGTGGAGTTTATCATATATTCAGATTCCCTTATGTTAAGGGCATAGGTGTATGATTTCATTGGGTTCGTTTGGGTTCAAAATGAATCTTGTCCGTCCAAATCCTAACAAAAAATCAACATTACACAAAATTGGAATACCAAATGGTTTGACCTCGTTGGAATTGAATGCTCAGTTCAAAATGAAATAAGAAAAGGGAAATCTTAGTTTGACATTCATTTTGGACATTTTCGTCGACATTTTATGATGTTTAAAAAATTTGATCCCTGATTTGAATAATTGTCATTTAAAGAAGTGATTAATTTGTCTGCCATATCATGAAATGTCAACAAAACTGTCTCATATAGCAAGACTTTTAAGAAAAAGCAAATAGTAAATTGAGGCTATAGATGGTAATGGAGAAAGAACTTTAATAAGAAAGTCTTATATGTATATGTGATAGTATCTTTCATTCGAATTACAATACATTGAATTTTGACATATTCAAAAATGTAACACCTTGACGCTCGATGGGTAAGATAGTAGTAGAAATGAAGTTAGTGTGTGATGTCGAGGTGTCACGTTTGAATGAATTGAGATTCGATATGTTGTGATTTATATATTATTATGAGTACATGTCGAATCGTCCACGTTAAAAGTAGAGTAATATGTCGAACTCGAACACTTTTGGTTTAGGTTTAACAAACAATAAAGAAGGAGTTCGATTTTTACTTTTTAAGTAAGTTTGAAATATACCTTTTTTTTATAATTTTATTTTCTTTTACGATAGTGGTGAATTTAGATAATTTTTTGGAAAAGGAAAAGAAGAAAAATAAATAAAGTTCATGATTAGCCATTACACCTCCACGCCGTTACTTGCACGCACAATCTGTAGTGTAGTAGTGCATGATTAGATTGTAAAATGATGCACAACACTCCCAAGCGTGCAGTTCACACGTGTGAAACAATAAACCCGAACCAATGGGGACGTTCCCTTGACCCCGTCATTCTATTCTCTATATAGCTTCTCATCGACTCATCCACTCTGCACTGCTCTCTAACTTTCTCTCTCTAAATCTGCTCTGTTGAACCTTTGTGTTTTATTATCTGCAGTAAAATCTGAGCCTCTGATCTTGGTTTGTTGGGGATAAGCTGTTTGGATCTTGGCTTTACCTTTTGTTTACTGTAAGTTCTTTTTCTTTTTATCGCTTCAATTTGGTGTGAGCTGCAGTTTTTTTGGATGATTTGTTTTTTACAGATTCTGGGTTTATTATGTCGTTATTTACCGAATTTCTGTAGTTTTTTTGAAGCGGAATAATGTATTTATACTTAATTTGTTAAATATGTATTATCTGGTTAATGTTAAAATTATATCTAGAGAGGGATACATTTAGATGATGGATTAACAAGATGCTAAGCTCTTGTGTGGTATAGAGACTAGATTGGACTAGACATAACAATATTTTAACTCGTTTTTTACCTTAGTAATATTTAGTTATGTATTAGTCAACGAAATATAAATTTAACTAGACTCGTTTCCTGGAAAAAGAAATTGATATTTTTTAAACTAGTTGAAGTATCCACAATTTGCTTCTAACGTTGGACAGTAAGGATTTGATCATCTTGAGAATAACAAAATAGATTCTATTTGTCCAAAAATGTAAGAGGTTTTTAACACTTGGAAGAAATTAGAATAAAATAAAAACAAAGACTTTCCTGGTTTCGAGGATTCATCCCTAGTGTTCTTTTAATTGATAGTACATATATTGTATCATTTTCTCTAACTCCTCCATCTACATTTGAAAATGTTCTCTGAATACTTTGTTAGAAGTTCTAACAGGCATCCTTTCATTCTTTATTCGAGTATAGCTGAATTATTTGAGACCATAAGTTGTAGGTCTGTTGGTTTGCTTAATGATTGTGAGTCTGTTCAGTTGTTTGAGAATTCTTTACAAACTATGCTTTTATCTGTTTTATGGTTTCTGAGGAATTATAGAAGAAAAAGAAGTAAAAGTTTGAGAAATATTAGTGTTTATTCAGTTACATTTGACAAATTATTAATGAGCTCATATATTAGTATCTTTTGGCTAAAGTAAGAAGATTTTTTTACCAGTTTTGATTTGAAATTAGAGATTCAAATCACGGATTTCCATAAAATCCATCTTATTTTCATCCAACTGCTACAAGATCAACAATTCAATGACTTGGGCTTACTGTTGCTGACATATAAGCATCTCTTTACGGGCAGGGGAGAAAAAAAAAAAAAAAAAGGGATTGCTTTCATTTTATCCTATAGTCAGTGTTAAGAAACTCAAATGTAGGCTGTTTATTTGAATCGTATCCAAGATATTTGGAAAGGAATGATTGAATTAGTCCTTCATCCCATCATATTATGAAATTTCTTTCAGTTTCTCATCGTCATTCTGGATCTAATATACTTCAAAATTTCAACAGGAAAAGCAAAGTCATTAGTCGTGGCAAACTGAAGAACAGCATGCGGTGGTATAGTCTCTCCATTGAAGTGTTCCAGAAAGTTATCTCTTTGAACTTGTACTGCCACGTGATTCTGTAAAATCTCCTCAATTTAGAAAACTACGCCGCTTAGCCACATACTTTCATATTAAGCTTAGAATACTCAATTTTATTTCCATGGGATCTACTCGCTTTGTTGTCATTCCTTGCTACGTACGCATGATCAGCTGAGCTTTTGTTCTACTCTGGAAGTTCTTGGCATATTCTCCAGTCTAATCTCCTAGACAGTTGTGTTATTTTGTCTTTTTTTTTTTTGTTGATTAAGTTTAGTGATTTATCTGTCATCTTTGGCTGAGAGATCGCAGATTTTCTTAAGAGAAGGGGTTGTCAATTGTGCTTTGTTATAATTTCCTGTTGGGGTATTGTGGTTTACCTTTGAGCCAAGAGTTTGCCTATTGTTGGGTTTTTTTTTACTTCGTTCAGAACATTGTGGTGTTATTTAATTGAACTGGTTGGGACAAGAAGTTATGGTGTGCCAAGCGGCTAGTCAGACAAGATTTCGGGCATTGAAACATGAGAATGGAATTGCTGGGCGTGCCACCATAATAGTTAGAGTCATAGCATGCTTTCAACCTCTCCAGGATTGCCAGGTTTGTATATAATACTGGATATTATAGGATATAAATCCCGTAATTATTGATGTTTGATCTTCCTGTCATTTTAGTATATGGTTGTAGAATTCTAATTTTTTTTCTTTTTGGTTTATTTCAGGCTGAGTATTTCCGCCATTTGCTTAAACCTGTTACGTAGATTGGATTCTTTTCTGGTGTTTTCAAGTTATAAGCTGGATTTGTTTAGTTTTTGTTTGCCCTCAAAAAGACAAGTACAACAAATAATCAGTGATTTTGAATACAAGTATTGGTTAACTGGTAGGTCTACAATGTCCTACTGTTTTAACTTTTGTGCATAAGATAGCTTTTGTATTGGATGCATCTGATTAGTACATTTTTCCCATCGATAGGTGATTGTTTTGCCTAAATGGAAAAGAACTTCGGAACATGGTTATATCACAATCTGCAATCACACAATCAAAATTCCTTTGTCTCCCCAGTCGACACAGGGCCACTGAGTGCTGTGCCTGCTTACAAGAGTCACTACCCTGAATATTCTACATTTGGAACTTCTCCACTCTTTCCGGGTTCTAGGATGCAACAATCTAAGGCAAGTGAACCTAATGTCTCTCGAAATTGGTTCCACTTTCTGCCTTTCCAGCAGACCTTTGCTCCTGTACCAAATCCTGTTTCCACAGAGAGACTTCGTACAGCCCCTCTTGAAAGTTTGGGAGTGAAAGGAAGTCCTGACACAACCACTAGAACTGCTCAGAAGAAATTTCTAGTTTTTGATCAATCTGGTGGCAAAACAACCTTGATTTACAGTTCTGGGGTTGGAACTCCAGTTCAGTGTACGACTCTTTCGAGGCCAAAGCCTCCTGCCCCGTATGTTTTGAATAAAGAAGAGATGCAAAGTACCAGAGCTCGTTTGGGGCCACTTATGAATGATGAATACAATGAAAATAACTATAAACATGACGAGAAAAGTGAGATGCATGAAGACACAGAAGAACTGAATGCTTTGCTCTTCTCTGATGGTGACAGTGAGAGTTCTGAGGATGATGAAGAAACAAGCACAGGTCGTTCACCTCCTAGTACTATGTCCCATTGTCGTGTACCTGTTTCGGTCGAAGACAGGGATGTGCTTCGTTCTGCTGAGCCAACCAAAAGGCAGAAACTCTTACATGGAGGTTATGATGTGCCACCACTTACGCACATTGCAGGCTCTTTGAAAACCTACGCAAGCTCTGAATTGGAGGATGATGCAGAATCCAGTTGTGGCAATGCAAATGGTCAAGATTCTGAAGAGTTGGGCACCGTATCTAGTAAGAAAAGGTCTAGGGAAGATGAAGTACTCGAAACTGTGAACATTCTGCAGAGGATAGTTCCTGGTGGGAAGGGTAAGGATGCAATTGTCATTATTGACGAAGCAATTCACTACTTGAAGTCCTTGAAGGCAAAAGCCAAGGTTTTAGGGCTTGACACGCTCTGAATCTCCACATTCCTTGCCTCACCAATCAGTGCATGTTTACTATCTACTATTAGACCATACTAGACAGTACAAGAAATAAGATTTCCGTTTCTTCCTCAATGCGGTCCGCTGTTATTTAATCCTCCCTACCAGACGTTACATTGTTGAAGAGATGATAATCAAGATTGTTTATACGTCCGGCAGCATAAGTACAGTCCTTTAAGAAAGCTAGGGCAAAGTGAATTCGGCCGTGTTTTGTATCCTTATCACAAGTGGAAATTGGAAAATGGTGTAAAGTAGCTCGAAGCATCTGTGAAGTCTTTCTGTAATAATTGAGTTGAAATTATCAGCTTTGGTTTTGAATTTTATGGTGTCTCTATCCTATCTATAGGGACAAGAAAGATGCTGAACAGAATATGCCTCTTTCAATTAATTAGATATGAGTCGTGTGAATGAGAAGAATTTTTAGCTTTGGCAGGATCCAGAAAATGGATAAGCTTGTGTGAATGAAAAGAGAACCTAGCTTGGTAGGACCCTGAAAATGGTGCGTGCACTGATTTGGCAAGATGGGTCTTAATCCTCCCTTGCTCTTTTCTTTGGCCTCCACTCGTTGCACCTTGTGGACATATTTGGAACCACTATGAGACAGGATAATGTTCTAGTCCATATTTTGAGTTAATTTCCTTGTGTCCAGAGGCTTGCGATGAGAATAGGATTACGAAGAGCAAAAATGACGCCTGAAATGATGGAATAATGTGGACGTGATACCCAAATAAAAAGTTATCATAGCTTACAATATTCCAGCTACTTCACCATATTGGCGTTTTGTGGAAGCTTCGTTGCTTTTTCGTCTAATATTGGTTGCATATTTTCTCTTCAAAGTTTGAAGATGGTGCCAAGATATTGGGGGCAGCTGGAAATGGATGCGCCAACTAATATTGACGGAAAAGCAAGAAGCGCCGCAACAGAGCCAACCGACAGTGCCCAATAAAAAGTGGATGCAGCTGGAATCTTGTAGGCTCCATAGCTCTTTATTAATGTATCACCGTATTCTTCCCATTAACCCTTGAGATAATTTTAGCCCTCAATTTTGCTCAACCTTTGCTCTTAATAATAATCAGTATTCTAAAAAGGTGTGAAGGCGAAGTCTCTAGTTTTACGAGCTTAAACGAGTGTACACGAGGTCTACGCTTAAAAAAACGTTTTCTTATTTTTAATATTATATTACATTTTTAATCATTTTCAAAGTCATTTAATAATTAAAATAATACAAATCAAACATCTAAAATTATAAAATATTATATTTACTTAATAATTCATGCAATTAGTTAATTATACAATTTTCAAGTTTTTTAAATGTAAAAGCTAAACTATTTTTCATAGATTTAAATTTCAATCAGACAAGTCCTATTTAATAAATTTTTAGGATCTTCACGCGTACTTTTGAAGTTCTCAACAAAATAACGACTCTTAACATAATTACATAAGGTAGATAGAACTATAACTTAAATCTTATTTAACTTTTAATTGAATAAATTCATTTTAATTTTTGTATCGATAAAGTCTATTAAAAACTTGAAACTAAAGTCAAATGATTTTTTTTCTTTTTCCCCATTAATTGGTGTATAATAAACCCACGTGTTTACTATGTTGCTATGAATCATGTGTTGCGGAAGTTTTTAAATTAAAAAATACATTCTCTACGTTGTGAAAAGATTTAAGAAATATGTTATTACTCGGTTAATCCCGTTACTGGCATAGAGTTTACAAGTTCTTTCTTATATCGTCCAGGTTATTTTTTATGAAGTGTTGCTTTCAAGCGTCCCTTTCCTATCGACTGCTTCAAGCTAAAACAAATAAACATGCAATTCCAAAGGAAACTATACGAGGACATAAATTTTACGTTGAGACTCCAAACCTAACCCCTTCCCATTCTAAGTCAATTTTATTCCGAAGATAACTTTCTTTTAAATACAACCAAACGTGCTCATGTCCAAGCCTTTGATGAATATTCAGCTAGTTGAACTCACTTATTCATCGTCTTAGAATATTTATGGTTCAACGCCCTCGAAAATAGGGTTTTCCAGCATTCAATGCTCCCAACATCACAACATTTGATGAGCACAATTTCAGTATCATCCAAAACATGATACTGGAATAATCAAATCTTGCACGAGAACAGAAAACAAAACATGACCGTGGAATAATCAATCTTGCACCTCAGTGAACAAGAAATGGTGATGAAAATGCGGAGATCAATGTAGGCCATACTTTCAGTGAGTGGTACTAACAAATGCACCTCACTCGGTAGCAGTACTCAGTACTCATGGACCGTTGTTTTGGGCTCGTACTCCACGGTACCAAAAATGCAGATCCTAACAAGAGTATATAGCGTCTCGCTGCTGCCCTAACCAACTAGGGGAAGGGTGAACTAATTCCAATATTTGCATCTATTAAAAACTGTCCTCAATGAGTAAATATCGAATTTTTACGTTGAACAGGGGACAGACTAGGCTCAGCAAAGAGGCTTCTATATCAGTTGGTGCAATGGTACTGCAAAGTATATGGAGAAGTTGACATGTAAAACAGCCAGAGATGTATTAGCATTAGCCCAGAGCCAGCTATCGAACTCATTGAGGTTGGGAAAGGCAGGTCGATGAAGATGAGTCCAAACTTAAAAGATTCACTTTCCATGTTCTAATCCCGGAAATTGTAGCTTTAGGCAAACGCTCAGCTGCAGAAATAGAATAAATAATGCCGAATTCTCCGCCCCCCCTCTTTTCAACACAGTGTGTAACCTTTGCACTACACTTTTTACATCGAATTGAAATTACTGACTCCAGATAGCCTTCCCGTTATTCATTCCTGAAATAAAATTTGGAACTTCTAGCTATCCCATTTTTACATGGTTTCTCCCTTGAAATCGCCATTTGAAATTTCATGGAAAGATTTCAAGTTGACGGCTTTTCAGCACAAAAAATTAAAAAATCTAATAAAAAGATCTCATCACAAGCTATAAAGATTTAATTAATGAATACAATAATGATTTCTAATCAGCCTTCTTCAAACCCTTTCAAAACTGGTGGAAATGGACCATCCATTGGATACGAACTTAATTCTAACCAACAGTCATGGACAAACCATGAAAAGACTATCAGTAGAATTATTACACGCCATGACAAACTAAACCCAGGCAGAGCACTTGAGCACCTTGAATTATGATCAAAGTATACATACTAATGAAACATAAAAAAGCAACTAATTTCATTATATATCAGAATGCTGTCTTAAATTTTCAAACCCACAAAAGAACTATCCTGGCAGTACAATCAAGCATTACACACACTTGGGGGCAATTTTACACTATCTTGAATGCAAAAGCCTTCCAACAAGTTCAAAAGTCAACTAAATTTGGAAGGGAGATTTTTCTGAAAAAGAATTGTGAATGAGATATGCTAACCTTAAAGAAAACCTCCCTCTGACCACTTGCTATCCGATTTTCCATTATAACCCATAGCCTTGTGATCAGATGCACTTTGATAGTAATTATCAGATCCGTCATCTTTTCCATCATCCCAGCCTGTCCAGCTATCTCCATCGTGGTGTGTTGTTCCCTTGGATGATTCTTCTTTCTTGTCTTTACTATCCCAATCATCCCAGGAGCCAGAGCTGACAGAGTTGAACTGTCGACCAGATGAGTGTTGCATTCCAGGAGAATGATTCCATCCTTTAGACTCCTGTCCAAACTCCTGATAGTAACCATTCCTTTCACTCTCGTTCCGTTGCCAGCCATCATTCTTCCAGCCAGATCCATCTTTGGTGTATTCCTCAACCTTTTGTGAAGCTAGAGCCATTACCCCTTTCATGATTCCCCATGTCTTTTGTCCGATTTCAGATGTCTTCGCGGTCACAACACTGACAGTCTCATTCACCTTGTGATCATACCCTCCCTCTCTTACCTGTAAAAAAGGAGGATAAACACACAAATTCATCACACTGTACATTTAAATAAATTTGGCAAAAAGGAAAACTTGATTTGAAATGTATTATACCTTGTTAATCCACGTAATGCCAAACATTTGAATCTTTTTGACGGAAATCCTAGTAGAGTTATTATAAGGAATACTTTTCAAATTGGGAATATATTTTAGGAAACGTAATTATAATTTTATTTAATAGATTTTCTATTATTTTATTAGTTGTTTCCTACCTGTGTTAGATTAGCTTAAGCCTATATAAAGAACTTACATTGTAACAGTAATACTTAAACTTTGATATTGAATAAATTGATATTTTGTCCCTCTAAATTTGCTCTATTCTTCCTCTTTCTTTCTCAATCTTGTTCTTGTTCAAATGTGTACTGCGTCACTTTTGCTTCTTTGAAAATCGTGCAATAGCCAAACAGTTGCTAGTACAATGCAGCCAGCGACAAATCTTTAAGAGAACAACTGAAGGTATCTACAAATGCAACATTTATGTCCTGAAAAATTTATTTTGTACTTCCTAGCATTCCAAATTTTTCCCATTTTCCTGAGAAGCAGATAAAATGTTTTTCATTTCGTGAGCACCAGGGGGTGCATACCGTGTACAAAAGGTAAAATTATGTTGCTAATCTTTGATTCCTTTTCTGTTTAGAATCCTATCAAAGTTGTAGCCAATTTATATGGAAAGAATGAAGAAACATATAGTGCAATTGGCATGAACAGAATTAAATAGAATAATATCAAGCACCCCCCAGATATATGACTATTACAGAGACACGCTTCATCTCTTAGAAATTACAGAAATCTCCACAGAGATTAGATTTTGACAACATATTCTCCCTTTTCACTCAAAAACAACTTTGTATTTCCTATTACAAACTTCTATATTTGTATTACCTTTAAAATTATTAGTAAAATAAATATTGTATTAAATTAATCAAGTTGAAGACCAAGGCTTATCTCAAGTGGTAAAAGTGAAGCCTTACCAAGTCATTGACATGGGTTTACAGTCATCTTTTTGAGGGCGTATGGATGAAAATTCTTCAAAAAAATTATATTGGTTAATTCAAAGTTTAAAAAGGCATAAACGGGTACCGCGGCGTTTTTTTTTAGAGAGGTCCGTAAGGCTCAAGGTGTTTTGAGGATAAGCCTCATAATAAACCAAAAAAAAATATCAAAATGCAAAAATAAACGCATAATAACTCATTAACAATCTTCAAGATTAAATTTGTAATAAAGTGTCCAAACAAACAAAAGAAAAATGTAGGAAGTAACAAGGATTAAATTGTTACTTACAGTTTGTAGGTGGGTGTATGAAAAAAATATTTATTTAATGTTTAAATGAGCACTAAGTTATTCCAAATGTTGGTCAATCATGATTTTTTTAATGTTATGCAGACCCACACCTAAAGCAAAGTGAGCAAATTTGGAAAATCAAGAACCTCAAAAGCCTTCAGGTGTGCAACTAACTCAATCAAGGCGTACGCCTAAAAAAGGCCTCACAAAATCAACTTTGAGTTGTTTTTTGATTGCCTCACCAACCATGGGTTGATTTGAACGCAAAATATATATTTTTTTCCTTCCATTTTTATGTTCTCCAATTTTAATTTTTTTTGAAAGGTTAAAAATAGAAAATTAAATTTCTCTTATCATAATACCAAAAAGAATAATAAAGTTAGCAATGAATAAGGTTCACATTCTGGATTATTTTTCTTTTCCCTCTTCCTAGTCAATATTTTTATAATTTGCTCTTTCTTACTTTACTAAAAAATTTAATTTCGAAAAATATTATCAAGTCGCAAGCATTATCACAAAGAAAAAAAAGGACCTTCCTTCAAGCTGAAAAGACATTTTCCTTATCTAAATTAAAATAAGAGGGAAAAAAAGAGAAAAAAAAAATTTATTCCAAATCTATTGTAAAGATAAGGGTAAAATACCGAAGTTAAAATTATTGCTGCCTAGAGGGGGACGTTTCTTTAACTTCTGAAAAGACGTGGAGTGTCTGTGTAATAGTTAAATACCCAGGGGATGTACTATTTTCTCAATTAACTAATTGCATTATCACAAGATTTGTATCTGCTCAGTTATATGTCAAACGCTGTAAATTGAGCTTCCTTTTTAAAAGATTCACTAACAAAAATGGTTTGATCTCATTGACAGTTTCCATCCAAAAAGTACATCACATTGCCTTGAAATGACATAATTGCCCTTCAATAAACAAGAAAAAATTTAAATAATATAAAAAGAAAATTTACAGAAAAAAACCTAACGCCCAATCTCACACCCCACCACCGTCCACCAGCACAACCCCAAACCACATTTTTCGCAGTCCTGTTACCACTGCCGCCACCACCAAAAGAGATTTTTGGTAAACAACAGAGGGGTCAAAATGAAACCTTTACCAAGCTCTTCTAAATCAACTATAATGCCAAGAAAAAAATCCAAAATTGCACTCTCAAACGCAAGAAAACTACAATCAAAAGGACTATAAAATGGGTAAAAACTTCAAGCTGGTGAACTCATATTTTTTTTTTTTCACCAAGCTTGACTTGAAGTGTGGAACTCAGAATTTCTCTTACCCTTTTGAGGAAGCAAAAGTTGGCTGACGCCGGAATGGTTAGGTCCTGTAGTATGAAATGTTGTCTTTTCTGGATAGAGATCATAGGCCCTCTGTGGCATAACGGTGATCCAATTTATGCTTATATTATTCCTTAGCAAGTCTATAATTCCGCAGGCTTGCTCAGGTGGTCAAAATGGATATTTAGGGAGATATCATTACACAGGTCAACAGAGTTAAATGTGAAATAAACTATGGAATTCAATCCTTAATTCCCAAAGGAATAGTTGCAATGACGTTTGCAAGCTAGAGGGAAAACATTCTGTAGGCTTACCAAATGGCTAGTCAGAAAAGTTTCAAATGCTTTGAGATATAAGTATTCATTTCATTCCAAAAGGCAAGTAGTGTAATAATCAGGAGGGCTGCTGCCCAGAATCACAGAAGCACTAAAACTCAAAATTGTTGAATAACATAGAAGGGAGAAAGGAGATCATTTGCATGAAATGCATACAAGAACCTGAAGAAAATCACACCTTCAGAAACCAAACTTTCACGCATCTCTTCAATCGTCAAGGTCTTAGGGGTTTCTAGTAAAGCTGTTTGTATGTTCATTTTGAGATGGTACAAACTACTCCATTTGGCAAACTGATTCCCAAGACTCATGAGGGGAGGTTTACAGATGTTGGCACGAAATTCCATCCTTAAAAGAACTTATTCATAAACAAGAAATTAAGGCCAAGAGCATATCCTCCTCAGCTTGACAGTTAAACAAAAACCGTTTTTTTTTTTTTTACAACTACCAAGGGCACTAAACCTCTCATCCAACTATCCAGTACATTTCATTCTACAAAGCTACAAACTAGTCATTCTGAAACAAAGGAAAAATAATTTACGCCTTCCAGGAAGTGGCCAACCTTTACACCATAAATGCATACAAGTCAATTATGACATGTGCTATAAGTGCAAACTAAATTTGACAACCTAAATATCAAGAAAACAACCAATCATGCATGGACGTGTTACTAATTGTTACACCCTAGATTTGATGGTTACGCAATTGTAGCATCGCCGGTAATATGAAATAGAATCAAAACAACTGCAAGATATTACAATGACAAATATAACAACCACCGGTGATAAGAATTTTTGAAAAGCCAAAGTACCTTAGAAGTGAACTCCTTTGTCCCTGTTTGAACAACATTTGCAGCTGACTGTGCAGCCGATGCCGCCACCACAGATAACCTACCAAATCCCTGCGTATACAACACCACATTAGTAATAATCAACACGTAAATAACCAAAAATATCTGCATAAGCATATGTCCGAATGCACCTGAGTAACAGACGAAAGAACATCCCCCTGAGAATTGTTCCTTGGCACCGGAGGAGGGGTTGACCCAAAGCCGACATATTTCCCACCTTGGGCGGGTGGGATCCCCTCAGGCCGAGTCTCATTTTCTACCATCTTCC
Organism: Fraxinus baroniana; assembly: GCA_903798355.1. NCBI lineage: Eukaryota > Viridiplantae > Streptophyta > Magnoliopsida > Lamiales > Oleaceae > Fraxinus > Fraxinus baroniana. The sequence continues at coordinate 16,503 of CAIGRO010152974.1, read as the reverse complement.
TAGCAAAGAAGTCCTCCTTATTTGCAGCCGATGCCTCCAATTGTACCCGGGAATAAATATCCTGGGTCGACTTCGACCTTGACGGTGCACCTCCCCCATTTCCACCGCTCCTAAAATCTCCCACAGTATTATTCCTCCTAATATTATTATTATTTGAATTTCCACTAAACCCTCCATCATCATAACTATCCCAAGTATCCCAACCCGCATTGTTCCCAGAATTACCACCCAACGGAGGTTTATTATTATAACTCATACTCTTATTACCAGATCTGATAGTTTCTTTCACGACAGGGGGATCGCGCCAGGGTTTGCCCTCAGCAAGTGATTGAATCCGGTCTCGATAAACAGATGCAGCATTGGTATTATATTTCGTAACAATATCAGTTTCTTTGGGGATTCCATACTGAAAAATAAATTGATTAAATCTTTCATTTCCGCCTAGCTCCATTTTCTTCAATTGGATCTCGGACCACGAGTCCATCGTCACAGATCGAACAAATGATATATGAACGCCAAGGCCGCGATGCTTGCCCGAGCACTCAAGGCACATGAAAACGCCGTAGGAGACGGAAGCCCATTGCGGATTCTTCTGCGAACAATCCACGCAGATCTTGTTCCCCGGCTGCGATTGGAGCTCCCGAAGCCGACGCGAAGCCGCCATTGATAGGTTTGTAACGGATCTCAGTGATGATCAGATCAAGGTTTGCGTATGATTGAAATTGGGGTCGAGAATCGAAAATTTTAGAAAAAGGTTTGAGAGAAACACAAGTGTGTGTGTGTGTGTGTGTGTTTACATATAGAGAGAGAGAGAGAGAGAGAGAGAGAGAGAATGGCCGACACCGTTAAATCAAAAACGTTTGCGGTGGATAACGGCTGGAATGTTAGTGAAATGGGTTGTCAGCTAAGCACTATTAGGCCTCTTCCGGACAAATAAATACGTAAAAAATGAAGGATGAATAAAAAGTTATTTTATCAATTGTTAAAAATTTAAACACTTACCAAACAATTACTAAGAAAAAAAATGTTTTGGAGTATAATCAATTGTTTGTCTGAAAGAGATTTTTTAAAATCATTTTTAACATAATTTTTTAATCGTACATTCTTGAAAAAAAGTATCATTTTTATACAGAAAAAGACTTTAAATATTTTTATTTTGGAAAAAATTGAATTAATCTACGCTAAGTTTACAAATTTCCTTTCATCTAGTCAAAAGTTGTCATCAACTCTGATGAATTGGACGACCCAAAATATTCACATAATGTGTTGTGCCTTTTAATTTCGTGACAAAATGTGCCAACAATGCTCCCACTATGCCACACTAACTTTGATAAAAACTTGAATTAGGTAACAGATAAGAAATGAAATTGGCTATTTTTTTTTTTTATAACCGTGGATATTTGGGCCAACTTGCGCGCACCTCGACTAATCCCACAGGGCCTTGAAATTTACAGACAGTACTCACCTCAATGACCCTGAGGGGACTCGAACTGGTGACCATTGAAGTGCAAACTCAATGTCTGACTAATTAAACAACCTCTTAGGATTTTGGCTATTTTTTTATTATATCTAGTTCCTCGTTTTTATTAATTTGATTCCCTTTACTTTACTTTAATTTATTTTTCATATTCATTTTCAACCAAACATTTACACACTAAAATATTCTACATGTAGATTTAAATTTTTTTCCTTACTTTTTAATCATGCATTTTCTAAAAAATACTAAAACTATGTTTTTAAAATTTTAAGGCCACCAAACAGGGAAAGTCCGCTCTTCCGTCAAAATAATTTCAGCCTACATCTATAGCAATTTAAAAGATTTTTTTGGGTTTGGCGCATATTGATGAAAAGTTAATAAATATATGGTTGAGAATTCATGAAAGTTATTCGAGAAAAATAAATTTTAGAAAATAAGAGCTAAACATGGACTTAATATTGAACTGTGAGCATGTCTTGGTAGGGAATTGCGAGTTGCAACCACACAGGCAAAATCCCAAATAAACGTCGTTAAGATACATATTTCACAATCAAACGAATCATCAAAAATGTAAAACTATGAAGAAAATTTGAAATCTTCAAAATATGGAAATTCAGTGTTAATGGTACTTCCAAGTTTTGCACAGCATCACAAGCCAAGAAAAGTGCAGCAGAGAATATGAACGTCTCTTCCGCGATTCAAAGTAGGAGTTGGCGAAGAGCTTTCAACAGTCAGTCCATTGACCATCAGAAAACACTCTTTTCTTAGCCGACAGGATAAAGAGGAGAGGACTGGGGGACTATATGGAAGATTCTGAATCTCAAAACAAAGACATGGGAGTTTGTAGTTTCTGTAAGTAGAATATTCAGTTGCCAGGTTATCCATTTTTTTTTTAAGAACCATGCTTGCATTACAGAAATTTTTTTACTGAAAGTTTACAGACAACACACATGGTGAGACCTACGCAAATTTTTTTTTTTAATACAGCCCGCCCCTTGTGAAGGGTCTGTAAGACCCATGTTAATAAATTCTATGCACATAGGAATTTATTCTTTTTTTTTATACGGTCATTTTTCGGGTAAATTGGAATATAATAAAAATTCAACTTAACTTAGACCAAACAATCATACTTTTCAAACTATTTTTTTAAGATACTCATTTTCAACTATACATTCACACAATAAAACATACTGAACTTAAACCAAATTTTTTCCCTACTTCGTACACATTTTCCTAAAAATCAATATTAGCGTCTTAACAAACATTCACAGCGGTTTATAAAAGATTCTCCTACAACAGTATCGTATTTTTCCAGAAAAATACTGAATCTACAGTAGTAAATAAAAGTTGGTGATCAAAAGCTTCATCAATTAGAGGATGAACGAATAATCATGGGACAAAACAGGGGAAAGAATCATTATTTCCTCTAGACAACATTCGAACAATTAACAATGGCAAATGTCTTCAAATAGTTTAATATCCATAGGAAAACAATTCAGATATTCAAATCTCTCTTAACATTCCAAGATTCATCAAAATTTTAATGATAATTAAAACATTAATTGGAAAAGAAGAACCATTCCCAGAATGGAGTATACAGCAAAATCACGGATGATAGCGAAAGAAAGTGCCCTTTAAAACATTGAAACCGCAATGCAGCAGCCAAAATCTTCAAAATGCGATCACAAGCTCAATGATCGCGAATCCTGGAGGATGACCAAGTGGAAGTGGACTTTGGTGGACCCCCAATGGCAGTACGACGATCATCACGCCACCTGTCACCGGGTTGAGATGGTCGATCGTCTATCCTGCTACCACTACCGCTGGCCCACCGGTCATTTTCAGCAGGTGGGGCACCTTCTGCTGCCATGCGTTTGAACCTGGGCACATACTTACCTGGAGTTGGTGCAGCAGCAGCAGCAGCAGCTGGAGCAGTAGCACTGGGCGGTGCTTCCACTGGACGTGATATGGCAGACTGGTCGGAGAGCCTTAATGGCGCAGCATTCGATCTCCCCAAAAGCTCCTCTCTCCTCTGCCTTTCTTTCTCCTCCAGTTCCCTCTCACGTTGCCTCTGCTTTTCAGCAATCTCATCCAACTTGGCTTTACGCTCAGCTTCTTCTTTCTTTCGCCTCTCCATCTCTGCAAAATCCAATCGTCCAGAAGCAAATGTTACATTACACGTCATTAATGCAACATATAGTTACAAACAAGCAAAGATCATCAAGATATATACTATTGTTAACTCAAAATACGACTTTAGTCCAAATACCATAAACTTTTCGACTCTTGAAATATCACGATTTTTTATTTTTAGTCTGCATAGTTACAAGAGAACAGAAATTAAGTAAAGGAAGACCATGGGCTCCAACAATGGGGTAAACTCCAAACCCACTAGATTTCTTGGACAGGTGAAGGGGTGCAGAAAAAAGAAGTATGGCTAAGTTACCAGAAACATCTATTCATGTGATGGTAAAGAAGTTACACCAGGTGGAAGAGAATATGCAAATGTTTCGGGTGGAATAATTATAAGCATCGGTGCAGAAACTAAGTATATCCTGAAATACTCAAAAAGCGAACAAATACAGGGAACAGGGTAATGTAGTCCTAAGTAACAACTAATAAGAAAGGGGCTTATATGTTCAGAGAACATAGGCATGTATATCTGTATTGTGATAGTGGCATTCTAATGGAAGAGAAAGCCTCAATATCAAAAATGTTCATATGAAAAAATAATGAATGATATAAACAATGGCAAGTCCAGACTGAGATGGGGCAGGAGAAGTCATATCATGCATCAAAATTTCTTGAGCAGCATTGCAGTATAAAGCACATCAACCAAAATGAAATCCCTACAATTTTATTTGGAATTCAAAAAGGAAAAAGTACCTTCACGCTTCCGTGCTTCTTCCTCTTCACGCAATCTTATTTGTCTCTCCTCCTCACATCTCAGATAATATATAAATTTCCTCTTAGCCTCTCTTTCTTGTTTCCGTGACTGGATGATTTGGTTGATCCGCTCCTCTCTCTCCATCTCAAGTCTGTTAAATTCAGCCTCCCTACAACTAACCACTCTCTCTTGGAATAAACTCTGTACAAATAGGTTCAAGAAGTTAACTAAGACTTACTGAAGAATGCTACTTTACAAAAAGAAGCATACTAATAATTTATTAGATGTAAAATACTAAAATCCAAATGCCAACTTTTTAAAATTGCAAGTGTGCATTAAAAATGAAAAATGAAATATATATATATATATATGAAATTCAAGTTAGCAATTAGCAAACAATGAGTACGAGTCCTCAAATGAAACTAGTAGGATCCAATTCTCAAATGCAAGAAATTTATCAAGTTCTTTTCTAAATCTTCAAGGTAATTTGTCACTGCGTTATTCTGTACTTTTGATTCTTTACGTAAACCTCCTACTATGCATAATATCCATTGCAGCATGTGCATGAATCAAGTGTAAAGAAATGATTTGGAAGCTTTACAACAGTTGCAGGACCCAGGTGCAACAAAACAATTGAACCTCAGTCGGGAAATAGTAACCTCACGAAAATCTCTCAGCCTAATTATTATTTTGAGGTTTAGTTGCCTTAGAACTAAGATTTAGGTCAAGATCATTTGAATGAGGGAACATTTTCAAACTGCCCACGCTAATAATAAGATGAATCCCACAATAGTTGATAGGTTTTTCAACTATCTTGTACATAACGTGCAGGTTGTGGTTTAAAAAACAATTCTGCTAGAAAGTTTTTTCACTCAATTCTGAACTTGGTTTTGGTTATAGCCCAAAATTGAAATAAACATAAAGCAAATTTTTCGAACTTTGGAATTCCATTCGGTCTCTAGTTGGATTCAAATTAGACTAGACCAGGTTATAATCGTCCAACATAAGCACCTTACCCAGCATCACAGGCGGAAGTTTTCTTGCATTAGACAAACATCTTGACAAGTTAGCAAACAGAATACCAGCAATCTCACTATCACAAAGATCAAGTAATAAAACAACAAAAAGTTAAACCTTGCTCTCAGACATACGACCAAGCCTCTTTTTCTCCTCAAGGTCTCCAGCATGTCGTTGTCTGCTTAGCTCAATCTCTTGCTGTATGTATATAATAAAGAGTATAGTCAACATATCAACATAATAAACAAGACATACTAATGATACAAATAAAATATTACAGTTCTACGTCAAGTTAAGACGAGAACGTGGAAGAAAAGTATAGTAGATGTTAGCCTCGGTAAAAATAACTTTTTGAGGACTATAAGAAACTATAATGCATACCTGTTGTTCACGCTCATGAAGAGCTTCCTCTTCTGCTAGACGCCGTTGATAAGCAGCTTCAATAAGCGGAGAAGACTCCTCTCTTTTTGCCCTCTCCAAGTAATCCAATGTTTTCACAAGCTTCTGTAATTTTTTCTCCATTTCTTGCCTCTCCTTGAGTTGCTCACTCAGGGCCAGCTCCATTAAAGATTGCTTAGTTATCTTTATCTGTATTAGAAATAAGACACAAAATTAAAATTTTCCTAGTTAAATACCAGTGAGAAGGATAAAAAAAAGGGTTCTTAACGCACTCCATCCAGAGCTGGCCTCTTCCCTTTCTTCCTGTTGGTTTCCACTGTTAGCAGCAAAGCTTGGGCTTCTTGAAGTTCACGTTCCTCTATTTCCCTAAGAATTCTTTGATTCTTCATTTGCTCAAACTCAGAGGCAAGTCTTCTCTGTTCTGCCTCTTCGGTTATTTTCTGCAGTTTTAGCCTCTTCGCCTCCTCCTCTCGTTCCTTGAGATTTTCAAGAAAATGATATAAATACTTCATGTAATTTCAATAATTATATAAGTGAGCCAAAAATCATCATCTGTTCCACATATCAAAAGGATATACCATCTCAAGAAGTTGACGTTCTTGTTCTTCTTTGCGTTTTTCAATTATCAACTTGCGTGCAAGAAGTCTCCTATGTTCCTTTTCAACAGTGTCCACCAAAACAGAAAGAGTTTCCCCTGATTTCAATGATCTCTTTACAGGAGGGTGGATCATGATTCTCGCTTTGCTAAGGGATTCGGCAAAAGTTGCCAGGTGATGCCGTAGGCCTTCGGACTCAAGATTCTGACATGGAAGTAGTTAACAACAAAAACATAATCCCGTGCATAATAATTCATTTGTTGCTTAATGATAAACAAATAAATAAAAGGAAAGGCAAAATGTTTTCAAGCATTTTCACACAGTAACAGAAGGATGGCTCATACTAAAGCAGAATTTCATGACTTCTCTTCCTGGTTGAGACTATCTTACTCAACAGCATGTATTAATGCATTCTTACAAACCCCAAAATTCATTAGGCCTACGTAGTTCACAACAAAAAGGCATGGTATATTTTTCTGTTAACAATCTGTTTAATTATCCATGCACATTTATCAAGCCAATAAATTGTTTCTTTTCAAAACCAAGTTCAGGTAGCAGAGTCCATCTTGTCAGATAAGCCCACTATTCTCCATCAATTAACTGATGCATCCTTTTTCTTTTTTTTTTTTTTTTTTTTTTTAACCGTGGGTGTCCGGATTAGCTTGCGCGCACCTCAACTAATTTTACACAATTTTTGACTAGACAGAATATTATACAAACAAGATTTTTTTTTTTTTTTTTTTTGATAACCGTGGATGTTTGGGCCAGTTTGCGCGCACCTCAATTAATCTCACGAGATCCTGAAGTTTACAGCCGTTTCTCACCTCAGTGGCCTTGAGGGGACTCGAACTGGTGACCATTGAGGAGCAAATCCAAGGTCTGACCAATTGAGCTACCCCTCAGGGTTCATGTATCCTTTTTTTGAAGGCAAAGCATTGATTTTAACCAAAAAATATCCTTTCAAAGGTAAGCATACCAAATGATGCAGGGCAATCTTGTTGCAAATAGGATAGGGATTTATTTCTTGTTGTAGTAGGATTTTATTCTTGTTTAGTTTAGGGCTTTTAACTTTTTTAGGTTTTTAATTACTTATTTTTTAGAGTTTTAACTGCGTATTTTCCTAAAGTTATTAGGATTGCGGGATTATTTTGCCTACATAAGCAAAGTCTTTGTAAACATTAAATCTTCAAATTCAATACAATCAAATTATTTTCTTACTAAATTTCGAGTTTCAAGTTACATTTTCATCATTTCAATGATTATGATGAATCCAACCAAGACCAAATTCAAGTTTTACCATTAATTCAATCATGATGATGTGTGTTCTGGCAACATTAATTTAGTATGGAGATGACATCTCTCAGTATAAATTCACAATTGATCATGTGATCCAAGAATCATCATTTGCCAGAGTAAGGTGGCAAAAAAAAGTTTAAAGTTACCTTATTACCAAAGAAAACAGCATCCTTCACATAGTCCACTTTCATGGCTAAAAAGTTGTGCTTAACAGCATCCACAGAAATCTTTTCCACAACAGAGAAGTCAAAGAAAGGGATTGTCTTAGATAAGTTAGCAATATTCATTGTCTGATACACCTGTGATACCTGGAAACAAAGAGCGGAAAGAAAGGCACAATGAGACACTATAAAGGTCATAAGTAATGCACAATGAACAATGCAACAGCTGATAGTAATTCGCACCTGCCGCAGCGACCTCAGCGTAGCAAGCTTTTCCAGTGAAGGAATATATTTAGACAACTGCACTTCCGGAACAGAAGAAGCTGAAGCAAGCTTACCCCCAAGCTTCGATATTTTTGTTAACAAAGGCTGTACTTTTAATGCCAGATCTAAAGGGAGAAACTCATGCTCTAAAATATGGTAAAGGTCTTTCACTTCCTGAGCGACACACGTCATCACACCTCTGGATATCTACAGACCAAAAAAAAAAAAAAACTAACAAAAAGTTTGCACAGAGCAATAAAAATATCAAATTAACAGCAGAAATATGAGTCTCCCTCGTAGCACAGATAAAACTGAAGTCCTCGCAATCGAAAGGGGACAAAAGCAAAGAGAGAGAGACATTTCGTTGAAACTCAAGGATGCATAGAGACAAAAAAAAAAACATGTGTCTCCCTCATATCACAGATAAAACTTTAAGTCCTTGCAATCAAAAGCAGACGAAGGCAAAGAATGAAAGAGATTTAGTTAAAACCCAAGGATGCATAAAGACAACAAAGTATAAAGTATAAAATCAAGGAGCAGCAAGAGGTCTAAATCAATTCAGAAACCTACTTACCAAGTCCGAGAGAAGCGATGTCCGAGAAAGCTGAAATGAGCAGAAGCGATCAGCTACCAAATGAAATATAGTACCCCCTCCATCCCATAAAGATAGACTTGCTCTTTTTCATTTGTCCCAAATTATAGGCTACTTCCTTGTTGAGAATATAGATGATTTTTTAGTTTTCTAATATGTTCCTATTTAATGTGTCTTGTTATTAACAAATATGAACTACTCCTATTTAAAAGATTATATTTCCAACTATATTAATTACATTTTCTTAATCTGTGTGAAAATGGAAGTAAGTCTATCTTTGTGAGACGGAGGGAATATAAGATAATAAGATGAAACCAGAGATTGAGCTAGAACTTAATTTACCACTTCTCTGCTCTCAGTTTTGGGTTCAACATCAAACGCAATAAGATTCGCTACCCTCAAACTTCGCTCTTTCTCATTTTCAAGCTCCAAATGAGATGCATCGTATGACCTATCATAAGGAGGAACTGAAAGTGCAGCTAAAACAACAGATGATGCTATTAACTGCAAATCCTTCTGGCTTAAGTTCTTATTAAAACTTTTCTGAAGTGAGAAAAGCTTAAGCCATGCATAAGCATGATAAAGATGGTTTGATGACACCCAGAAGATTTCTGATAGCTTGGCATAATAAACAACCATCAAGGAGGATTTAGGTGTTTTCTTGACCATGCACATCAAGCCATGTATATCCTCAATAGAACGAAAAGCTTCCTGCAAGAACCAAGAAAGCAAACGTAACAATTTTTAAATATCGTCAGTCAAAAATCATATTTATGTTAAAAGGGTAGATATAAAACAGCCACCAACCAGACCTGCCAAAGTTCAAGCTCCGTGGCAACTTTCAGTTGCTCAAATCTAGCATCCAGATACAGCTGCAAGCTTTCTGGAGCAGTAAGATCAGGCCTGTCTCTCTGGTCTCGGTACTTGTTAAGATTTGCCAGGTGGTTCCTGATGATTTCACACAACCGCCTAAATTCTGTAGTTCGTTTGTATTGCTTGCAGAACTGGAATGCACGGTGTGCAGTCATCTGAACATTTCAAATCAGAAACTCGGTAAATCCTCATGGAACAAAAAGTGATATTAGTCTTCAATATGCCAGTGTACCTAACAGACATCACCTAAATGATAGAGGTAGGTATAATCTTAGATGAGTTCTTTGACATGACACATTGCATTTGAAGAAACCGCAACACAACAAAAAACATTTTGAATGTGAACAACATAGAGACTATCAAGATCCAATTTAAAAGCTCCTGAGCCTAATTAAACAGAAGGAAAAAAGTATTCAGAAGAATACAATCTCATAATTTATTACAATGAACGCCAGTAAGCATTAAACCCTAGAAGACAAAAGATCTAGAGAACGTTTTGAAAACAGTTTCATCATAGTAATCCAAAGAAAGCGTGAGCATAACGACTCAAAGAAAGCCTGAAAGGTAAGCCCGGAAATGATGGAATAGAAGGAGAAGCAGAAGAATGAGGAGGCGAGGTGTAAAAAGAGAAGATAGATAGCCCTATCACAGATACTAGTAGAAGGCTGGCAAAAAGCAATTGGATCAAGTGGTTTTAGGAGCTCGCCAATTGATTCAGATGGATAGGTCATAGGTGTTCAAGAAAAATTTACAAAACAGCCAACCAACATATGCTGTATATAGATCATGAGGAAGAACAAAGTCAAAGATTTGCTAAATCAACTTAATCAGGCATGATAATTTTTAAGTGTTCTTTCAGAGATGGAGAGGTGAACACGCCAGTTGGGACCCTCCAAGAAATGTACAAGATAAATACACATTCTCTGACCGTGTATTAAAAATTCAATGATGTACGACTTGTAAGACCGGAACACAATCATGCCATAAAAATAATAAGTCTTCTCACTCCATATTTCAGATCTTCTGCAAATATATGTCGTCAACGATATAAGAATCCATTATTAAGCTCTGCCAAATGGGCCAGGGTCAACTAATAAAATCAAGCCCCCGTTTGAGCCCCAATTTTGGCTAATAATGCTTTTTGGAATAGTATATTGATGGAGAACGTGTGGTTAAAAAATAAGAAAAAGTTTTGGGTTTGCGTATCATAATATTTTATTCGAGATTATGTAGTTGAAAAGAAGAGAAGATAAAATATATTTTGGAAATAATGGGATCAAACAAGGGCTAAATACCTACTTCCAAATGGCAGCATGCAATAATTTCTTAAAGTAGGAGGTTACAAAACTGACCTACACCATAATAGATTGTTGATTCTTTTAGGAGAAAATTTTTGTTAGAAATACACTTGTGGAAAGACAAACTTAAATTAACATATACAACATATTGATACTATGGAGAAATTTTTGTTCACTATTATTGATTATCAAGAATAAAAAAAGTTAATTTTGGAAAGTGTATATAAGTTGTTCCTTCAATTTTTTCTGATTTTAAGAAATCAGCAACTTGAAGAATATCAGCTATAGAAAGGTTAACTGTAATAGCAGAAAGGAGAGAAATATTTGCATAACAAATTGCACAAAGCATAGTTATGCTGTACTACTAAAAATATCTCCATATACATTATGAGTTCATAGCCTCTGTTGGCTGATGGTAAATCATTGACAATATGGATTTGTTGTATAATATTTTTTTTGTACTTAGAAAAGCCATTAAAAAGTCAGCTACTGAAAAGCTGGCTTAACAGATAACACGGTAATAAAAATACACAGAATTTCCAATTGCAGATAAAAACTCTGGCATGTGCTGAAGATAAAATTCTATGAACCAGAAGTGCATTTAAGAAAATCTCACCGCATATAGAGCTTCCAATCTCGAGTTGTTGCGTAGAATTTCCAACACTGTTCTATATGTCTCCCACAAGAACTTAAACCATGGCGTGACGAGCTCACGGTCAGATCTGTCCTTTCCTTTTTCACCACTAACATAGCTCAACATCAGATCTTCAGGCCTTCTATCAGCTTCTAAATCATCTACATCCAGAGCTTCTTCTAAGGCCTGTGCTTGACTACGTGCAAGCTCAGCTTTCTCTGTGGACAGCTGCATAAAATGCTTTATCACCTCCTCCAGTGAATTAATGTTAACTTGTTGGCAGATACTACGATACTGAATAAGACCATCCTTAGCATGCCTGCCCCTCCTCATGTCAACACATAGCTCTACATACTTGAACAGTATCTTCTCGTGCGTCCTTGTCCATGCTCTATACCTCCTTGAGGTAATAAAACTATGAAGCGCCTCTAGAGCTTCTTGCTTTTGTCCAACGTTGATCAACTCTGCATCAGCACATTAGAGGTTATCTCCACCAAACATATCGAGAATGCAAAAGGAAAAGAGATATTTCACTACTATACAATACAAGAATGTGACAAAATCTTGAAGAAGAGAGATAACACGATATATGAGAAAGTCTTGACAAGAACACAGTGCATACTTTACTGTACAACCTTGATGATTATTTTGGGAGGGGAAAGGCCATTACCAATGTTTAATCTTGCCTAGCCAAAGTCTAATGGATGGCAGTGTAGAAATTAAAATCCACCATTTCAGTAGGAAGAATTATATGGCCGTTCGATGCCTCTCTCATAATGCTCATACAGTCATACTCAACATAATGAAATAATCGATAATTTTATATTCTACAACAATAAACAGATAAATGCAACACATAGCCAGCTCAAAGTTCTTTTTGTGGCAACTGTAATGGGAGAGGAGAAAAAGCAAGAAATACACAAAAAAAGGTATATGCAAAGAAGATAAAAGTGACCATTGATTGCACTGGCTGTGAGAAAATGCCAGGAAATAGTTGTAACCGTTCAATTATCACTCACCTTCAGCTCGTTTCAAAGCATTCTCAGGTCTGGCAAAAGTCGCCATGTCAAGAATCTAACAGATCTTTCAGCTGACCGAGGGACAGAGTAAATAAAATAAAATTAGTCACAAAATATTATTTGTAGTCACAATAAATGCAATGAAACAAATCTACTGTACAATAATGACTAATGAGAAAACAAACGTTCAAGATCAAACGCTTTCGCAGAAGGAGACAATAGAACAATATAGACACATTGAAATAGCCAATAAGAACGAAGTTTTCAAGCTACAGCCAACAGAACTCATAGAAGTACACATTTAACAAGTTGGTAAAGATAAATGAAAATAGCTTTGAAATTACCGCCCCTATGGGTGCACCAGAAGGCTTAAGCCATGTTTGGCATGTACTGAATGATCTGACATGTTTATAATTTGTTCCCACTCTGACTCGTGTTTCAAGTAAATTTGATCTATATAATTTTTTCTGATGATAAAATTTCAAACTTTTCATTACTCTCCAGAGAACTAATTCTCGCAAAAGCCACAATTTGATCATCCTACACCATTTTCGTATCATAAACAGTCAGAAATGATATATGCATCAGCAAGGCTGGAGTTCCTCGTTAAAACTTTTATTGTATAGCTAAAATCTTCTCGAGTACAATTTCTAACAAAAGGGAACCCGTGTCAAAAAAAAATTAAAATAAAAAGTTCCAATTTTCCTGTTGATTTTGTTTATCTATTTCTCGCACATTTCTTCATTAAAAAATTATAATTGAGACTGCCATTAAATAACAAAAAATATCTAATATTTTTCCGGACAGTGAATGCTGAAAGTAGACAGTGAGCCGCGTGGAATATATCAAAACAAATAGTGATAGGAAATAGCGCATATCGTGTAAATTATCAAAATTTTATGAGCAACAACGAGTCACACCTCCAAAAAACCAAATCAATTCAAAACCCAATCTACACACGCACATTCATACACGCGCAGAGGAAGAGGCCAATTATTTATTGGGATATGAACCTCGATCGAATTGATAAAATAGCGAAACAAAAAATTTTCCTTTTCAAACTTAATCTCTTTCTGTGTGTGAAGAATTGTCGGTTTCAGAGGTAAACAGACGAAATTATACCTGGATCTATTTTCCGCACAGACGTTCTTTGCCCTAGCTCTAAAACCTGAGAACTGCGGCTGCAGGTTATTGAAGAGAGAATCGGCTTTTAAAAAAAAAGGGTAATAGACTAAACCGAACCGTCCGGTTCACTTGTGAGATTTTTCAAGATGAAATGATTCGTATATTGAGGAATTGTTTGAGGAAAATTCATATATACAAAATTAATTATGATCAATTTCAAAATTAAGAAATGAGATTTAAAATTTCAAAAATTAAACATTATTAAATTGTATTTATAAAATAATTCATTAAGCATATATTTTATTAATTAAATATATTTAGTTCACAATTCTATACAATTGGTCAAAATTATCGAATTAATTGGTCATAGACTATTTCTCGATCACAAATCAAAAAAATTATATGCCACAAATTATTTCAGGATCATAAATGAAAAGTTTTATATGCCACAATTTATTCATCAATGACAAATTTATCAAAATCATTGGTCGAATATTAATTTTTGGTCACAAATCACAACATAAATGGTCGCAAAATATCAAATTATTAGTCTCAACACAACGAGATTTTCAGTCACAAATTATCTATTTTATTGATTACACGTTAACAAATTTGGTCAATGTTAACCAAATAATTTGTAACCGTCGTCGCCGCCTCCAGCACCACCACCGCTAGAACCACCAACACCATCAACTGAAAGCATCTTGGCACTATCTAAAACCACCGCATCTGGAACCACAATCTCGCCAAATCCAATCACAACCACACATCACCATCGCGGATCACCACCGCCACTATAGCCACCATCACAACCACATATTACCGCCACCTCAACAACTCTAATTAATACAGAGCATTGCAACGCTATCCAAAATCGGATCCCATTGACTATAGCCACAGCAATATCATCGCTATAGTTGGGAACCACCAACACCGTTAGCACTTTCGTACAACCTCACCAAATCCAATCACAACCACACATCACCACTGCCTCACCCAATCCAATCGACCGGGAGCACTGCATGCATTATCCAACACGCCATCGGCGCTACACTAAACGTGCACAACAGCGCTGCGAACAACGGACATCGTTGCGTGCAGTGATAGAGAGACTGCTTTCCACGCGTAGTGCGAATCATCACCAAATCGTGCAGCAGTAGATCGCAATGGCTTAATTGGCGGTGCCCTCCGATGACAGCTTCCAACGACAACTTCCACCATTGTTGAAGTTTCAAAACTTCCACCATTGTTGAAGTTTCAAAACTTGATAGATGTTTCTTTAGGGAAGATTAATGTTATGATGTAAATATGACGAAATAGAACTCCCGTACGATATGAAAGTACCAAAAGGCCATAGTTGCAATAGAGATTATAGAAGGTGGGATAAATCAAGAAGATAAATAATAGAGATTATGAAAATTATTAGGGTTTTGGAGGTGATTGGATATGGGTTAGGTGGGATGAATATGTGTATTAATTTTATAATTATTAATATATAAAAAAACTTAATTTTCGTCTGATTTTTGAAAATAAAACTTGTAAATCTTAATTTGAATTTAGAAGTTTAAAACGCCTGTTGACTGTAATTTTCACAATCGTCTACGACAACAACAAAGATACTTATCTTTTTTAAATTTAAAAAACTTCCATCCCTGAACATAATTTGTTTATGAATAATGTTATTACTTCAACTAATAAGCTAATATCTCAAATAACAAATTATTATATAGGATGAGTATTTAAATCACTGACTATGAATATTTTTTTTTTATTATTTTACACGTCTCTCCTTATGCATTGTACATAATTATATGCGCGTTCAAATTTTTTTGATTAAGTCCCAATTTGGCACATATTAAAATTTTCATTTTTCATTCATTCTGAACCACGCATTTTTCAATAAAATAATATTTTTCATCACATCAATAACCTTTTCTTCATTTTCAACCACACATTCTCCATTAATCTACTATTCCATAATACATTCTTCCAAAATAATGTGGCTCAAACACACCATCAATGTTATTTCTTCCATTAATTTTAACTTTTAAAAAATAAATTAAATTATTTTTAATTATTATTTTTTTATGCTTTTGTGCATGCTATACTTTCATGGTTTTCCGCATAGTTGCAATAGAGATTATAGAAGGTGGGATAAATCAAGAAGATAAATAATAGAGATTATGAAAATTATTAGGGTTTTGGAGGTGATTGGATATGGGTTAGGTGGGATGAATATGTATATTAATTTTATAATTATTAATATATAAAAAAACTTAATTTTCGTCCGATTTTTGAAAATAAAACTTGTAAATCTTAATTTGAATTGAAAAGTTTAAAACGCCTGTTGACTGTAATTTTCACAATCGTCTATGACAACAACAAAGATACTTATCTTTTTTAAACTTAAAAAACTTCCATCCCTGAACATAATTTGTTTATGAATAATGTTATTACTTCAACTAATAAGCTAATATCTCAAATAACAAATTATTATATAGGATGAGTATTTAAATCGCTGACTATGAATTTTTTTTTTATTATTTTACATGTCTCTCCTTATGCATTGTACATAATTATATGCACGTTCAAATTTTTTTGATCAAGTCCCAATTTGGCACATATTAAAATTTTCATTTTTCATTCATTCTGAACCACACATTTTTCAATAAAATAATATTTTTCATCACATCAATAACATTTTCTTCCTTTTCAATCACACATTCTCCATTAATCTACTATTCCATAATACATTCTTCCAAAATAATGTGGCTCAAACACACCATCAATGTTATTTCTTCCATTAATTTTAACTTTTAAAAAATAAATTAAATTATTTTTAATTATTATTTTTTTATGCTTTTG